>CM059192.1:56038184-56086353 GCA_030323885.1 Branchipolynoe longqiensis
AAACCAAACTTGAAGGGACCCTAGAAATTTGTTTGGGTTAACCGATCATTGGTTTAACTGAGTGTTAGCTTCAACTTTGACTTGGCTTTGGCAAAAATGCGGGTGGATTATAAATGTAATATACAATATATCTGGACACTTTGATTATTGCTTTTATATATACAGTATAACCCCGTTAAACCAAGCTTGGTTAATCCAAACGATCGGTTAATCCAACACTTTTTCGGCAGCCCGTCAAAATACTACCATTTATTATATAAAAAAAGTTGGTGGGGTCTCAGATGACCTTATAATCACATGAAAGTTTGGCTTAACCGTACTGGAAGTTACCTGGGGCCAAACAATGTTGTTTGAATTAACTATAGATTGGAATAACCGATTTTGGTTTAACCAACTTTTTTATATGATAAATGGTAGTATTTTGCTGGGCCGCTGAAAAAAGTTTGGATTAACGGATAGTTTGGTTTAACCGAGCTTGGTTTAATGGTGTTGTACTATATGTCCCAATAGAAGCATGCTACCCAATAGAAGCACAACCACCATTTCAAGATTGAAAGCACGCACAAATTTACGATCATATTCAGACTGAATGCACATAAAATAAGACAATCACACTTTATTTCAGAGGCACGACAACAAAAAATCAATGAAATTCTTTAACTTTGTATAGCCGCGCATCCATGTGTCTGCACTCGTGTAGTGTGTATCTATTGGGACATATACAGTATATAGATGTGGAAATGCTATATATACATTTAGCACTATTATGTTCTACACTGCCTTAGTTCTCATTATGCAAACAATTCGGACGCTGCAGCCTTACTACATGCGACCCAATGTAGTGGATGTCCTTAACCCATTCACAGCGCCACCTGCACATTCCCAGCTGCATTAATACCTCCACCATCTCTCTCCTAGCAACACCCCGTCTACTAGAGGATGCTGCTTGGGGCGCCATGGATTGCATTCACCTGTTTCCATGGTTACATACTAATTAATGCATGCATTTAATGTCGAATCTCGTTTTCCATCATCTCTTTAAGGCTTTGCTTTTATTCCCAGACAATACAGCAGGGCTTTTGTAAAACAGAGACGCCGCCTGGTTGCATAAATGCAGGTGGCGTCTTGCTGCGGGGACCAGACGGGATGGCCAAATGAGTCCGTCTCCTGGTTTGGGAGATCAGGCGATGCAAACCCATGGGTTCATCATTTTGAACCCTGGTCGAGTCAAACCAATGACTTAAAAATTGATTCTTGTCACTTCCTAGCCAGGCGCTCGGCATTATTAGAATATGGCAAGGGCTGGTTGGCTGAGTGTCAGAATAATGTGACTGCATCGAATATCCAGTCATAGTGCTGGCAGCCTGGTCTCCCAGTGGGGCAGCACCATAAAGTTGCCATGAGTGCACACTGTCATAAGTTGATCCCCATCCTGATATGATCTTAGATGTTGCTAGGATGCAAAACAACAAGACATCATTTTGCTGTGGGGGATGATGAATCGATGCAGGCGTGTTCCTGAATATCCTCAAGGCAACGAAGTCCAAGGCGGCTAACTTCTGTAAACCCCTTTAATTCGGGATCTTGAATTATCTTTCCATTCAGAGGCTTGTATTTTTTGTATGGTAAATATGTTTATTCTGCTGAAGAAATTCTTTAGCTTCCAGCCATTTTTCATTCCGGGATTATTTATGCAAAAATGGTGTGACGCGATAAGGCGCCAGCCCGGCAATTTACCCGACAGCTGGGGAGGGGGGGGGGGCACTCCGCCAATGCGCACAGAGGACATATATGGTCTACATGTTACCCATGCATTTATAATCTTATAATGTGTGATACGTATAATGCGTTATACATCACATAACAGAGGAGTATGGCCAAGGCTAGCACATCTTTCGGCTGACTACGCCAGAGACTCTGGAACAACCACCATGTGTCCATGCGGGTCAAAGGCAAGATCTACCGTGCAATCGTGCTATCCACCTTACTATACGGAGCCAAGGCCTGGACATTTTACAGACGACAGGTGAAAAAGCTGCATGCCTTCATGATGCGACATCTGCATTCAATCATGGGGCTAACCTGGAAGGACAAAGTGACAAATAAGGAAATACTCGAACAGATGGGGCTGCCCTCTATGGAAGATATTCTGATCAAAAGGCATTTCCGGTGGACTGGAAACCTCATGAGGATGTCATCAGACAGGCTACCAAAGCAGATCCTCTATTCTCAACTGTCTTCCTGTTACAGAAAGAGAGGGCACCCTCATCTCCGGTTCAAGGATACCATGAAGAGAAACCTGAAGCTGAGAGCCATTAAGACCGACTCATGGACATCACTCTCACAGCAGAGAGCTAAATGGAGAGCGGCAGTCAAGTAATGAAAACAGTCTTTGTCACATCACGACCGAGAGCATGATGATGATGCCATCACATATGAGGTGACCTAACAATAGCTCTTGAATACTCAATTCACAGCATATAGCACGATGGAATTCTGATAGTTAGCCACAAGTTCCACAACCATGGCAACAGTAGTATCACATGCCAATTTTAGTTGGATCGATGTGAGTATTTGCATAGTACAGTATAACCCCGTTAAACCAAACTTGAAGGGACCCTAGAAATCTTGTTTGATTACACGATCATTGGTTTAACCGAGCTTTGGCTTCGATTTCTTTTCTTTTTCTTGAAGATTTTTACTGCCTATCATGGATAAGTCTGAATAGACCTGTTTTCAGCATTAGACAGTTTGTGGATAGAAAGCCCGAGCCTACACTTTTACCGACCCAAGGGATTTTTAACCTCCCATACCTCATAGACATGGTATGAGAGCAACTGGCCTTTGATGATGCTGTAAGTTATACACAGCGGTGGAAATCCAAATTGCCAGAGGTGGGGGACATGGAGAATCGAACCACTGACCTTCAGATTAGGAGTCGTACCTAGAAAAAAGTCAGACACTCTAAGCACTACGCCACAGAGAACACCACTTTGACTTTGACTCCCCCTCGCCCCCCTCCCCACACACACATACACTACTGCCTACACACACACACACTTTTCCTGTCCAGCTCACTACCCTACTCCTCCCTCCTCCTGCATTCCCCCCCCCCCCCTACCCCCCCACACACACACACTACTGTCCCCACACACTTACTTGCCTCCTTTGGCTCGCTATACTCCCTACTCCCGCCCCCCCCCCCCCCCCACACACACACTATTGCTAACAGTTATCCAAACAAGCGTGGTATAAGATGCTCTGGGGTCTCAGATGACCAGATGACCTTATAACCACATGAAAGTTTGGTTTAACCGTACCGGAAGTGGCCTGGGACCGTCAATTCTGTTTGGATTAACCGATAATTTGGATTAACCGACTTTGGTTTAACCAGATTTTATATATGATAAATGGTAGTTTTGGGCCACCGAAACAAATTTGGACTAACTGATTGTTTGGTTTAACCGAGCTTGGTTTAACGGGGTTATACTGTATTTAGAAAGTAAGCAGAAGTTAATTTCTGTATTAATTTGGTAAAGTCGTAATAAGTTTTAATGCAGTGTGTGGTGAGTTGGAATTAGAGAAGGAGTATATAAATGTCAGTTTGAGGGGAATATTGTATTCCAAAACCCTGGTCACATATACGTTACTGAACGTAGTTGAACGTAGATGAACGTAGGTTGGATTAAAGTGTGTCAAACATGGTGTAAGTACATTTAACAATGGTGAAAAACGTTACGGTATGGCAGGCTTAGGTACGGATAAATACGTTATGGCACAGATGCCGGTACGTTCAACTACGTTCAACTACATTCAACTACGTTCAACATATGTTAGTCTCCACTATGGTCAACTACGTTCAACTACGTCCAAGTAAGCTAAAATATGCTAGAGTACTTTAGAGTACTCTAGAGTATGCTAGAGTATGCTAGAGTACATTAAGAGTATGGAGAATTCACCACAGTATGTTACCCTCTAACGTAGAACTCTTTTGAACATGACCAAAGATTAAATATTATTTTATTGATTATTAATATTTACCTTTGTATCGTGAAACGTTGGGTGGGGGGGGGGGGTGTACGCTTTCGAGTGTAGGGTAAGGTAACTCCATCACAGAGGCCCACCCACATTATTACCAATATATGGCAAATGTCATAGGCGAGGCATGTATGTCCGTTGTAGACGTTTAACTATGTTCGAACTACGTAGTCGAGCCTACGTGGATAAAATAAAAATCTTCCCCTACGACTGAATGTGTGGCGTGTCCACTAGGGACGGACACGGCCGGTGGTGGGAAGCTTACGGGTTGCTTTACCCGCATCTTATGGGTTAGCATTTATTTTTAGTTCTTTATACGTTGATCTGATAACCAAGTTTGGCTACGTATGACGTACACACTAGGGCCGTTCTGTCGTCTTAGTGTTACTAGGTGGATACTTGACACTGACACTGACAGCAATAGGAGTCCCGGTGTTGGAGTGGGGTGGTTGCTAGCATATTGGATACGTTCTGGCAACTGAAGCAGTGGGACCAACCCCAGTAGCTTTAGATATTACATTATATTTGTATTTGGACGGTCACTGTCATTGTAAGTGGTTGACTGGAAATACCGTGAATAGTGAGAATGAAGTCATTCTAGTTAACATAGAACAGCAATATCTTCAGATGACGTCACTCACTCTCCTGGAACGGGACGTAGCTTAGGTGGTATAGTATCCACCTGTGAAGGTGTCGGTCATCCGATCGATCCTGCTCAGTGGACACATTTGCAGTTTGGACTATTTTCAGTTCCAACAAGTGGTCCACAACTGGTTCATCAAAGGTATGTGTTGTACTGTCTGTGGGAAAGGCCCCTTGCTGCTTATCGGAAAGAGTAGCCTGTGTGGCAGCAGCTGGTTTTCTTCAAAGAAATAGGGTTGAATGACCATATGTTTGACGTCCAATTGCTGCTGATAAAAAACAATGTGCTGTAGAGGCGTTGTTAAATAAAAACAATTTTTCCATTTTCACTCACTCACTCACTCTCTTTAGTGGTTACTTAGCCACAGCGCTTTACAGTTACCCATAATTCACCGCGCCTGGGGAGTGACGTCACTGGTCAAAACGCATGGCGTCGCTGTCTCTCTGACCAGTTAGTGTTCTCAATTGCCACCAGATGAGTGTTTAGATGTTTGTTTATTCATATTTTACGTCCTCGTAACATCTACAGTCAGATCAGGACGGGCACCGACTTGTGACAGTGCACACTCATGGCGACTTTATAATGCTGCCCCATTGGGAGATCAGGCTACCGGCACCATGACCCAATACCCCACACAGACACATTATCCTGATACTGTGCAAACCAGTCCTTGGCCTATCCTATTAATGCCGAATGCCAGGCTGGGTAGTGACAAGTATCAATTTCATAAGTCATCGGTTTGACTCGGCTGGGATTCGACCTTTGCGTGTTTATTGCCATACTTTTGTTTCTAATGTAGATTGCAGTGAAATTACACCAAATATTTTACGTTAAATAAAATATTACTTCAACTCTGTCTATTCACCATCTCGCCTCACCTTCCGCTGGGTATGTGGTAGCTGTGACCCGGCGTGCCTGCTCTTAACCGCCGTCCTTCCTGAGGTACCAGCGAAACTCAGAACACAGGTAGCAAGCTAATCAAAGGAACAAGGCAAAAATGCAAGGTTGCCAACTTTAGAAAATGAAAAACTGGAAGATCTTCCGGGATGTTATATTGATGGGTCTTGGGATAGTCTCCCAGGGAAATTTTAACTTCCTAGATGCTCTGTGGTGCATATATTTTGGACACAATAATCCATAAGATTGATGTAATATTGGAAAATGAAAAACGGATAACTGGCGTAAGGTGATGATGGGGACATAAAATATTGTACACCTTACGGTGAAACCGTCAGGGTTGGCAACCCTGGAAAGGGCGAGGTTTTTTTGTGGTTTATCTCCTTCCTTCTCTGCCTCCCCATCCCCTCCTCCGTCTGCCCCTCACCGGCTCCCCCCTCTGCCCATTTCCATGGCCTCACACTTACCCGCGCTCTCA
This sequence comes from Branchipolynoe longqiensis, assembly GCA_030323885.1. Lineage (NCBI taxonomy): Eukaryota > Metazoa > Annelida > Polychaeta > Phyllodocida > Polynoidae > Branchipolynoe > Branchipolynoe longqiensis. The sequence goes on from CM059192.1 coordinate 56,044,241, forward strand.
TCACGTGTTTCCGGTTGGTTCCTGCGCCGTCCGGTTGAAATGACACGGCGCCACCGCAGCAGAACTTCCCACTTCCGGTTTATCCCCAATGTCGTTGCGCATGCTCTTCTACTTCCGGTTCATGTCGGGCTCGGATGCTTATATAAATCAGCCCTGGTGGTGGGACTGGATAAGTAAGAATGTGAACGCATTACAAAAAGATTAAATTATTTTAAAAGATTAAACGCGGACACAAACAATCAACATCGAATTTCAAGCGAATTTTAGAGCCATATACAAGTCACTTATGGCCCTGTCACACTACGACGTGACTACGTCAGCGTAGGCAGAACGTGAAAATAATTATATTACGTCGACGTATGGGCGTAATATGCAAATTGTGGACGTGAGCGTAACGTGAAAGTAACGTCGGTGTACGTCGTGACGTTAGCTGTAACGTGACAACGTTAGAGGGGAGGGGTAATTGGCGACGTGACCGGGCGTTAGTGTAACGTGAGCGTAACGTCGCCGTAACGGGTGCGACGTGGACGTAACGTGACCGTAACGTGACCGTAACGCGACCGTAACGTGACCGTAACGTGACCGTAACGTGACCGTAACGTGACCGTAACGTGACCGTAACGTGACCGTAACGTGACCGTAACGTGACCGTAACGTGACCGTAACGTGACCGTAACGTGACCGTAACGTGCAAAACGCTGCCCACACGTTGCTCCCACCCGGGCCGTCGGTCTGACGTGACATAACGTGACTCTAACGTCATTTACGCTGCTATAACGATCGCGGAACGTCTACCTAACGTCATTGTCACGTCATCCCGACGTAACGGCTTCACGTCGAGATACGTCGAAAGTTTTGAACAGGTTCAAAACCTCGACGCGCGCCGACGTAACACGACGTAACATGACGTAGCTCGACGTCACTCTAACGTCATTATGACGTCATCATAACGTAACCCAACGTACGGCAACGTAATGACGAAAAATCATCACGTTAGGCTCACGTTGGCTCGTTACGTCATAGTGTGACAGGGGTATTATATATGGTCCAACTCTGAATCGGGCATGTTGGTTGGTTATTGGAGTTTAACGTCCTGGCAACATGTAAGATCATATCAGGATGGGTATCAACTTGTGACAGTGCGCACTCATGGCGTGACTTTATAGTACTGCCCCAATAGGATACCGCGTAAGGTGAATATGGCACAACAATACATGGCGCAAAGACACTTCAGCTGTTGACTGAACGCGGTGGCGGAATCGGTAGAGCGCAGGGTTCCAGTGCGGGAGCCAGGAGTTTGAATCCTATTGGAGTCAAAGCAATGACTCATCAAATTGATACTTGTTGCTACATAGCCTGGCACTCGGCATTAATAGGATAGGGTAAGGACTGATTAGCACAGTATCAGGAAAGGTGACTGTGTGGGATATCGGGTCATGGTGCCGGCGGTCTGGTCTTCCAGAAAGGCAGCACTATAAAGTTGACGATGAGTGTGCGCTGTAACAAGTCAGTACCCGTCCTGATGTCACCTTAGATGTTGCTAGGACGTAATCAAACAACATCAAGAATAGAAGTCACTTGTTGTACCGTAGATATATAATTATATATGTATAATGATATATATATGTCATGGGGGTGATGAAAATGGGAAATATTGCGCCTAGAGTGGGACTCGAACCCACATCTCTTTGCATTCCAGGCCAGTATGCTAACCATTACACCACCTAGGCTCCCTGATATCAACACATTACCCATGCCTACCTGTCTATGCGGCTCAATGCCTGAGAGGTTAGTGCAGACCACTACACTCGTCCCCCTGGAATTGTTAGTCTTTTAATGCTTACAATTACATACATACACGAAATGCACTTACATACATACACAGGGTAGGTTCATCAAATATACAGCACATAGCTTGCACATGATCCTGGTCACGGCAACCAGTATCGTGGGGGTGATGAAAATGGGAAATATTGTGCCTAGAGTGGGACTCGAACCCACATCTCTTTGCATTCCGGGCCAGTGTGCTAACCATTACACCACCTAGGCTCCCTGATATCAACACACTACCCACGCCTACCTGTCTATGCGGCTCCTTGCCTAAGAGGTTAGTGCAGACCACTACTTATGTATACATCTGACCCATAAGTACCGTAACACGCAGGTGGTGGCACCACCGTAGCCTGCAAGACCTGCAGCAAATGAGGCCTGCCGAATCGCACATTGGTTGAATAATGAGGTACAATCTAATATAACAGAAAACAATAAAATAACAAAACATTCCTGCCGAAGATTTATATAACTGTATACACGTATATAAATATACTACCTATATATATAATTGTCCGTGAGAACGCAATTACCAAACGGAACACACGTCTAGTTTATTAAGGCGAACCTAATTAAATTAAATTAAATTACTAAATTCGGCATTCATCCGTCTCTCCATTTAATTCGCCTCAGTCAACGCAATCCAAACGTTGATGAATATCGTTGCGTAACGCCTTTGTTGTTGGGGTTTTACGTCCTGACATCTGAGGTCCTATCAGGACTGGTGTCGATGAACTTGTAGAAGCGCGGATTGGTAGCAACTCTCACAATTTGTTTATTTAGGGTTTATGCCCTGACACCATCTAAGGTCACATCAGAACGGACGACTGCATTGTGAATGATACACCACTAGATGATTAGGCTGTCAGTAACAGGACTCGATATCCCAGTCATATTATCCTGACACTGAGATAAACCAGTCATTGCCCGATCCTAGTAATGGACAACTTCAGGTAAAGTATCGTAAAGTCTCAAGCTTCATAACTTCATATACAGAGACAGAGGCAGAGACAGAGGCAGAGACAGAGGCAGAGACAGGCAGAGACAGAGGCAGATACAGAGACAGAGGCAGAGGCAGAGGCAGAGGCAGATACATAGACATAGACAGAGCCATAGGCAGAGGCAGAGGCATAGACAGAGGCAGAGGCAGAGTCAGCGGCAGAGGCAGAGGCAGAGGCAGAGTCAGCGGCACGGGCAGAGGCACAGGTACAGACACAGGCACATGCACAGGCACAGGCACTGGCACAGTCACATGCACATGCACAGGCACAGACACATGCACAGGCACGGGCACAAGCACAGGCAGATGCATAGGCACAGGCAGAGGCACAGGCACATGCACATGCACAGCACAGACACATGCACAGGCACATACACATACACATGCACAGGCACAGGCACATGCACATCACAGACACATGCACAGGCACATACACATGCACATGCACAGGCACAGGTACAGGCACAGGCACATGAACAGGCACAGGCACAGGCACAGGCACATGCACATGCACAGGCACATGCACAGGCACATGCACATGCACATGGACAGACACATGCACACGCACAGGCACATGCGCAGGCACATGCACAGGCACATGCACATGCACATGCACAGGCACAGGCACATACACATGCACATGCACATGCACATGCACAGGCACATACACAGACACATGCACATGCACATGCACATGCACGGGCACAGGCACAGGACCATGTACAGGTACATGCACATGCACATGCATATGCACAGGCACAGGCACAGGCAGATGCACAGGCACAGGCACAGACAGATTGACGTCCTAGCAACATCTATGTTCATAAGGTTTGTGACAGCGCGCACTCATGGATCCTTTATAGTGTTGCCTCACTGGAAGATCGGGCCACCAGCACCATGACCCGATATCCCACGAAGCATGCTAAGTGAATTTAATAAAAGTTGTTACTGCTGAAGCCAATGGTGTCAGAATTCTGACGTGCACACCAACATTAAATTTGCATGTTTTCACTTCAAATACACCATCTCAAATATCTCGAATGGGGATTGTTAGCCATTTCTAATGAAAATTACTTGAACCTAAAGTCATCATCGTCATCATCATGCTGTCGGTCGTGATGCGACAAAGACTGCTTTCATTACATGACTGCCGCTCTCCATTTAGCTCTCTGCTACATTTCATGAAAGCTGCCTGCAAAGTGTTGAAGTGCTGCTGGCTTTTGCAAGTTACCAGCGGCACTCTCTCGGGGAGCAAATATAGGTTTCACACCGGCAAGAACATGTCCAGACAGGCGCAAAACTATTTGTCCCTGCAGTGGCTGGTCGGGAGATGTTGGGAGTTCCATACATCAACTGCCCTTAATGCTGCCACAGTGACATGGTTTTCTGTTTACGGTTTGCTCCCTTAGCCTTTGGTTCTGTCAATAACCTGTACAACAAGGCAGTGGTTTACAACTCTGCAGGTCAGGGGCATTAAACTCCCTGAGGTATTGCTATACCTGCAAGACCTGCATACCTAAAGCAAGGTTCATTATAACGACCAACGATATATACTATTACTTAAAGTTGCATAGTCCGATGGTTTTGAGTTTCTGTCATTTTCTGAGATAAATATATAGGTTGATCATTATAAACTACTGTACTTTAGTCTGAAGTAACGTTTATTTTAAATGGCTAACTTCTGAGATATTTGAAGTGCAAACATGTCGGATTAGTTTTGGCAAGCACGCTAAACCTCTGACTCCATGGGCTTCTGCAGTAACAAGTTCTATTGAATTGGGGTGGTATTCCCTTCTATGTGGCAACAAAGGCTTAATAAGTGAACCAGTATCCATATTAGATATGTAGAATCAATTGTAGATAATTGTTTTCTTTTTGAAAATTTGATGCTTGATCGGACTATGCAGCTTTAATAAAAGCCAGAATCTCTAAACTATCGGATTATGCAACTTTAACACACATTGATTATACTGAAATAATACATGATACAATCACATGACTCATCATCATCATCATGCTGTCGGTCGCGATGCGACAAAGACTGTTTTCATTACTTGACTGCTGCTCTCCATTTAGCTCTCTGCTGTGAGAGTTGCCTCCATGAGTCGGTCATAATGTCTCTCAGCTTCAGGTTTCTCTTGATGGTATCCTTGAACCGGAGACGAGGGTGCCCTCTCTTTTGTCATTTCATGAAAGCTGCCTGCAAAGGGGTTGAAGTGCTGCTGGCTTTTGCAAGTTAGCAGCGGCACTCTCTCGGGGAGCAAATAGAGGTTTCACACCGGCAAGAACATGTCAAGACAGGCGCGAGACTATTTGTCCCTGCAGTGGCTGGTCGGGAGATGTTGGGAGTTCCATACATCAACCGCCCTTAATGCTGCCACAGTGACATGGTTTTCTGTTTAGGGTTTGCTGCCTTAGCCTTCGGTTCTGTCAAGAACCTGTACCACAAGGTAGTGGTTTACAACTCTGCAAGGCAGGGGCGTCAAACTCCCTGAGGTATTGCAATACCTGCAATACCTGCATACTCACATGACAAGTATCCTTTAAAGTAGGATATCTACAGTGAAGATTGTTGTTTGTTTGTTGTTGTTTTACGTCCTAGCAACATCTAAGGGCATATCAGGACGGGCTACAGTGAAGAAGCAGAAGGCTTGGAGGTAAACCTTTCCCACTTCCGGTTGCATAATCACGCTGGGTCACCGGCCGGTGGCCAAATCGGTAGAGCGCGGACTTCCTGCGCGGGAGATGAGAAGTTCGGTTCCCAGTTGAGTCAAACCAATGACTGGTACCTGTTGCTTCCTAGCCTGGCACTCGGCATTAATATGATAGAGCAACGATAATGTGACTGTGGGCTATCGGGTCATGGTGCCGGTGGCCTGATTTCCCAGTGGGGCGGCACTATAAAGTCACCATGAGTGCGCAATGTCACAAGTCGGTACCCATCATGATATGACTGTCATGGGGGTGATGAAAATGGGAAATATTGTGCCTAGAGCGGGACTCGAACCCAAATCTCTTTGCATTCTGGCCCAGTGTGCTAACCATTAGACCACCTAGGCTCCCTGATATCACCACACTACCCATGCCTACCTCTCTATGTGGTTACTTGCCTGAGAGGTCAGTGCACACTACTACATGACTTTAGATGTTGCCAGGACGTAAAACTCCAACAACCAACACAACACGCCGGGTCGCAGATTCAGTGCTTCCCCAGCAACTAGCGGAGCCTATTCTGTGTGTATACTGGGTGATATTGGACACTTTTACTGCACCGCACTATAAAGACATGATTGTGAAAGGCCGAGGTATCCAACTGGGGTTTCTGGCACGATATCGGAGGGATGTCCTTGAAAATGTGAGCTTATTGCCAAGAAATGAACGCCCCCCCCTCCCCACCCTTCACGAAAGTTATCTCAAAGCAATTACCCGATCACATCACGTGACTTCCGGTGTTAATATACAGTACCGGCCCGGCATACACCAGCCGATATTCCCGACCGTCACCTAGGTCACATCGGGGCGGGTCGGGTTAGGTTGGGTCGGGGTGGGTCAGAGTGTGTTGGGGTGGGGTGGGACGGGGTGAGGTGGGGCGCGGGCGGGATGGGGTGGGACGGTTGCGGAGGGCGGGACTGGGAGCGGGATCGGGTGTGGCGGACGGGTCGAGGCGAGACGGGCGGGGCGGGATGCGTCGGAAGAAGCCAGGCGGAGTAGGGCGGGTCGGGGCATGAGGGATCGAGGCGAGATGGGAGATGGCGGGGAGGGTCGGGTCGGGGTAAGTCGGATGAAAACTGGCGGGGCTGAGCGTGGTGGACTCGAGGGGAGCGGGGCGGAGTGGGGGCGGGGCGGCCGGCCGGGCGGCAGCGGGGCGGGCGGGCGGAGCGGGGCGGAGGCGGGGCGGAGCGGGGCGGAGCGGGGGGCGGACGGGGCGGAGCTGGCGAGCGGGGGGCGGAGCGGGGCGGGGCGAGGGCGAGCGGAGCGGGCGGAGCGGGGCGGAGCGGGGGGCGGAGCTGGGCGGAGCGGGCGGAGCGGGGCGGAGCGGGGGGGGAGCGGAGCGGGCGGGGGGCGGAGCGGGGGCGGAGCGGGGCGGAGTGGGGCGGAGCGGGGCGGAGGCGGGGGGGGGCAGGGCGGGCGGGGGCGGGGAGGGGCGGGGCTGGGGGGTGGTGTAGGGCAGGGAGGGATGCGGAGGGACGAGTCGGGGCAGGTGGGTCGGGGTGGGGTGGGGTCCGACGGGAAGGGCGAGGCGGGGCGAGGCGGGGCGAGGCGACGCGAGGCGACGCGAGGCGGGGCGAGGCGGGGCGAGGCGGGGCGAGGCGGGGCGAGGCGGGGCGAGGCGTGGCGAGGCTGGGCGAGGCGGAGCGAGTTGGGGCGAGTTGGGGCGGGGCAAGGCGGGGCAAGGCGGGGCGAGGCGGGACGAGGCGGGGCGAGGCGGGGCGAGGCGGGGCGAGGCAGGGCGAGGTGGGCCGTGGCGGGGCGGAGCAGAGCGACGCGGGGCGAGGCGGGTGAGTGAGGCTGGTGTTACCGGCTGGCGGGCAGCCATCATCGTTACGGGCGGGCCGGGCCGGGGTTTACGAGGCTGCACGGGGACAAGGCCCGGGGCGCCGCCGTACAGCTGATAATACTCTATATGCACCATACTTTACGTGCAGTCAGCCACCCATCATAACCATAACCACGGCCAGGGGCGTAAGGGGTGTGTGGGGGGGGGGGCAGTGTGGTGGTGGTAATGGTGGTGTTGGGGTCAGCACTCATGTTGGTGTTGGTATTGGTGTGGTGTGAGTCCTCATGTTGGGATAGCGTGAGGGTGGTACTGGTAGGGCGTAATCGATTAATCAACTCGGGTCACCCGAGCCACTTTTTGGCGGATGCGCACATCCTACTACAGACTCAGGTCGAATAATCGAATACGTTTCTCCACGCTCGGGGTGATAAAAATGATGGCTTAATCCCAAACGTTTTTTAATTTTTTTAATTAACCGATAAAACTACAGCAAAATAGGCTTTAAAGTATTTTATGATGGCCTAGTTTAGCTATATTTCCATTTCATTAATCTAGGTTATTCTTTAAAATAAAAATGTATGACTGGTACTAGTAGCTGTTATCCTGCAGGATGGTACAAGTGCAAATGTGACATCATCGCTCATAGCCAACCTCAGCCAAGAGGTGGGTTACTCGGGTCGGATCGTTTTGCACACGGCACGTGTATTTGTCGACTCCACTCGCGGTGTTCGATTTGAAATTCTGACGACTGGGATGACCAGAGTCGCCCGGGTCGTGTTAATCGATTAGGGCCGTAGTGTTGGTGTCAGGGTCAGCTGTCGTGTTGGTGTGGTGGTAGGGTTCATGTTGGGGTTAGTATTGGCATGGTGTTACTGTTCATGTTGGGATAACATGGTGGTGTTTCTGTTGACATAGTATTTTTGTTAGGGTGTTGATGTTGGTGCTTGTATTGGTGCTTGTATTGGTATTGTTGTTGCATTCATGTAGGTGTTAAGGTTAATATTTTATGTTAGTGTTAGTACTGAGGTAGTGTTGGAGATATCGTGAGTGCTGATGTTGTTGTCGGTATTGTGTTCGTATTGTTATTGTGTTAGTATTCATGTTAGGACCAGTCTTGATGTTGGTGTTTGTGGTAGTATTGAGTTACCTTTGGAGATATGGTCAGCTTTGATGTTGATGTTAATGCTAGTCTGTGTATTGTGTTTGTGTTAGGGTCAGCATTGATGTTGGTGTTGGTCTTACTGTTAGTATTTGTGTTGTCCTACTGTTGGTGTTGGGGTCAGTGTTGATGTTGGTGTTGATATTGAGTTAGTGTTGGATTACACTCAATGTTGATGTTGGTGTTAGTGTTGTGTTGGTGTTGGTTTTAGTGTTGGTGTTGGTGTTAGTGTTGGTGCTGTTGTTGGTGTTAGTGTTGGTGTTGGTGTCAGTATTAGTGTTGGTGTTAGTGTTGGTGTTGGTGTTGATGTTAGTGTTGTGTTGGTGTTGGTGTTAGCATTGTTGGTGTTGGTGGTGTTGTTGGTGTTGTTGGTGTTGTTGGCGTTGTTGGTGTTAGTGCTGGTGTTGGTGTGTGTGTGTTGGTGTTGGTGGTGTTAGTGTTGGTGTTAGTGTTAGTGTTGGTGTTAGTGTTGTGTTGGTGTTAGTGTTGGCGATAGTGTTGGTTTTATTGTTGTGTTGGTGTTGGTGTTAGTGTTAGTGTTGGTATTAGTGTTGTGTTGGTGTTGGTGTTAGTGTTGGTGTTGGTGTTGATGTTGGTGTTAGTGTGGGTGTTCGTGTTGGTGTTGATGTTATGCGTTACTGATTTGGTAGGCTGTTTAATTACCTACATCACCTCGTAGTCCTTGCTGGTCAGCCAACCAAAGGACTCAAGATGCTAAATATTTAAATCTCAATGCACTATAAAGCCCTCACGAGTGCTAATACACAATTAAGTGTCTTTCCTGATAGGACCTTTGATGTCTCTAGACAATAAAACCCCAATCCACAATAAAGCCGTCATGAGTGTGCACTACTACAAAAGTAGATATTTGTGATGATATAATCTTTGATGTTCCTAGTGTAATATCTGCAGTGCTCGGCCGTCAGAACCCCGGATACCACTACTCTCCCCAGGTGTGTTCTGACAACTGTTTGTCAGTTCCCACCTGGTGTCCCTCTCAACAAACTCATAAGGAAGAAAAGGGAAGACAAGTCCCCCAAGATTGACAGTGAAGAAGTTGTGCTTTATTGGCATCAACTCCTGTTCACCTACTGGCGACCTATCACCCTCATTCCTTACCAAATGCCCACACAGATCCTCATGACTCTTGCTAGTGTGTATAAGAATCAGTGCTTACAGCCCATTGGACCCGAGTTCCATGGTTGTTGCACACAGCTCAGTGCCTTTTGAATAGCTGCTGCTAATTTGTGTGTAGAAAGTGGAGTCTCAGACAGACTGTCTGGAGTCCTGGACAAGAGTAGAGTGCCCAGAGTGGGGGCTGTGTGTCAGGTATAAGGAATGCAGGTGACTGGGCTCCCACAGCCAGCCAATCAGACACCCTCTACAGTCTGGGTGGCGATGCCCTAATAGGGGGCAGCTGTCACTCAACCCCCAGCTGCAGGTGGTGTCCATAATGTATTCAGGATGGCTGGGTGTGCTTGCCCATCGGCCCTGTGGTAACAGGTAGTTGCAGGCAGTTACAATAAACATATATTGAAAATGCCCTTCCCCCCCACTTGCATTCTTTATGGTGCATGGAGGGGACATTTCACAAATCATTAACTGACTCTTAAATATGAACATCACCTCACAATCTCGGTCACTATGTGTTATCACATTTTCCACATAGGCTCTTATGTCACACAGCGAGTGGGGCACCCATTGCTTCTCTGTTACATAACCCTGGTCCCCACTCCATCACCCGAGAATAGTAATGCTCTCTGCCAATATATAAATCCGAACCGAAAATCTGTATATGTTTACACTAAGACATAACACCCCAATGCACTGTAAGGCAGACAGTCATGTTTATGCACAACCACAAAAGCAGACACCCCTCCTAATTTGACCATGGCTGTGGTTGGGACATAACACCCCAGTGCACCGACACCGAAGGTCAAGAGTTCGAATGCCAGCCAAGTCAAACCTATGACTCACAAAATTGATACTTGTCGCTCACTCGGGTGATGGTGCTGGCATCCTAGTCTCCCAGTGGGGAAGCACTATAAAATTGCCATGAGTGCGCGCTGTCACAAATTGGTATCAATCCTGATATGACCTTAGTTGTTCCTAGGACGCAAAACTATAACAAACTCACAGACAGCCACGTGAGATTGCTAGTCCAGATTTGTTTCTAGAACCATGCAGTACCATATAATGCATATTCACCGAATGCGTAATATTTGTATGCAGTTACTATTATAGCTGGTAGTTCATTTATAATATGTATAATACTTTTATTATTGAATATGAGACTGTCTCAAAATGTGCTAAGCAAAACTTTGTCCATTGTAACGATCAACATACTATCTGATAAACTGGATTTCTTTTTAAATGGTGTTTCATAATCCCAATAGAATACATATTGGTCTGAAGCAAGTGTCCTTTTGTTTTCAGTGTAAGCGTTTCTGTGCTGTTTTGTGTCCATTGTTACAATGGACAAAAAAAAGAAGAGTTATCACCTTTTGAGACAGGCTCATATGCATGCAGTGACCAAGTTACTGGTATTGCAACTGAGAGTTTCATTTATGTATCAAGGCGTTGCTGGCCGACTGTAATGCCGGAAGACCAGTGCTCTGGCACTGGCAAGAGATATTATTCAATGAATAAACTACTTTTTTGTTGTTGGTAAATCTGTTTATTCTACCGAATAAGTCTTTTGTCAATGCCGATGCACTGGTCTTCCAGCCATTTTTCAAATCAGAATTATTGACACAAAAAAGGTATGTAGAGTATGGTATAAAACAACTGTTGAATTCACAATTTGCAGCATATAAGACGATGCAATTATGTAACCCACAAGTTCCGTAGCAATATGGCAATGATAGTGTCATACTAGTCTAGATCAATATTAGTCAGATCAATGTGAGTATTTACATGGCATTTAGAATGTAAGCAGAAGTTATCTTCGGTATTCATTTGGTAAAGTCGTAGTACGTTTCAATGTATGGTCTGGTCAGTTGGAGTTAGACAAGCGGTATTATATATAAATGTCAGTTTGCTACGAATATTCTAGTTTATGCTATTGTGGTTAGATATGTGAGTTTGTCATTTACAGTTTTGTTGTTTGAGGAAATGAAAATGTCTGTGAGTGTATTCCCGCCCTGTGGAGCTGGCAGGTGCCGGTAGGGGGCGACACTGAGGCGCTATAACCCGCCCACGTCTAGCCTACAAACAGGGTGCGCCTGCCATCGGACACCCCGACTTGTGTTATGTTTCCACCCAAAACGCACAGTGACGCTTCTTTACCCAATGCCCCCGCCCCGCCCCGCCCCCGCCCCGCCCCCGCCCCGCCCCCGCCCCGCCCCCGCCCTCCGCCCCACACTCCCCGCCCCCAGCCAGACCTGCCCCCCCTCGCCCTGCCCCCCTACCCACTCTGATTAGCGCCATTTGAAGGTGCCATGGCTCGATGCCAAATGGAAATCAAAGAATGTACGCTTCTCTGTTTAAAAGAAAATACACCACTAAAAACAACAAAGAAAGAAAAGAAAGCTACAGACATGACCCCCCCCCCCAAAAAAAGAAGTTAATAAAAAAAAATAGAAACAAAAACAGAAAACAAGTTCGCTGCAAAGATCAACTTCCAGCCTGGAGGCAGGGTGGGACGGGGTGTTGGTGTGTTTTGGTGTGTTTTGGTGTGTTTTGGTGTGTTTTGGTATGTGTTGGTGGGTGTTGGTGTGCTGACCACCATGGCTAGGAAGCGACAAGTGCCACATGGTGTGTGTTGGTGTGTGATGGTGTGTGTTGGTGTGTGTTGGTGTATGTTGGCGTGTGTTGGTGTGTGTTGGTGTGTGTTGGTGTGTGTTGGTGTGTGTTGGTGTGTGTTGGTGTGTGTGGTTGAGTGTTGCTGTGTGTTGGTGTGTGTTGGGGTGTGTTTTGGTGTGTGTTGGTGTGTGTTGGTGTGTGTTGGTGTGTGTTGGTGTGCGTTGGTGTGTGTTGGTGTGTGTGTGGTGTGTGTTGGTGTGTGTTGGGTGTGTGTTGTTGTGTGTGTTGGTGTGTGTTGGTGTGTGTTGGTGTGTGATGGCATGTGTTGGTGTGGTGTGGTTGAGTGTTGGTGTGTGTTGGTGTTGTGTTGTGTTGGTGTGAGTTTTGGTGTGTGTTGGTGTGTGTTGGTGTGTGTTTGTGTGTGTTGGTGGTGTGTTGGTGTTGTTGTGTGTTTGTGTGGTGTTGGTGTGTGTTGGTGTGTGTGGTGTGTGTTGGTGTGTGTGGGTGTGTGTTGGTGTGTGTTGGTGTGTGTGGTGTGTGTTGGTGTGTGTTGGTGTGTGTTGGTGTGTGTTGGTGTGTGTTGGTGTGTGTTGGTGTGTGTTGGTGTGTGTTGGTGTGTGTTGGTGTGGGTTGGTGTGTGTTGGTGTGGGTTGGTGTGTGTTGGTGTGTGTTGGTGTGTGTTGGTGCGTGTTGGTGTGTGTTGGTGTGGGTTGGTGTGTGTTGGTGCGTGTTGGTGTGTGTTGGTGTGTGTTGGTGTGGGTTGGTGTGTGTTGGTGTGTGTTGGTGTGTGTTGGTGCGTGTTGGTGCGTGTTGGTGCATGTTGGTGTGTGTTGGATGTGTGTTGGTGTGTGTTGGTGTGTGTTGTTGAGTGTTGGTGTGTTTTGGTGTGTGTTTTGGTGTGTGTTGGTGGTGTTGGTGTGCTTGGTGTGTGTTGGTGTGTGTTTGGTGTGTGTTGGTGTGTGTTGTATGTGTTGGTGTGTGTTGGTGTGTGGTTTGTGTGTGTTGTGTGTGTTGGTGTTGTGTGTGTGTTGTTGTGTGAGTGTGTGTTGGTGTGTGTTGGTGTGTGTTTGTAGTGAGTTTGTGTGTGTTGGTGTGTGTTGGTGTGTGGTTGGTGAGTGTTTGGTGTGTGTGGGTGTGTTTGGTGGTGTTGGGGTGTGTGTTCGTGTGTGTTGGGCGTGTGGTGCGTGTTGGTGTTGTGTTGATGTGTGTTGTGTGTGTGGTGTGAGTTGGTGTGTGTTGTTGGGTGTGTGGTGTGTGTTGTGTGTGTGGGTGTGTGTCGGTGCGTGTTGGTGGTGTGGGGTGTGTGTTGGTGTTTGTTTGGTCGTGTTTGGTGTGTTTGGTGTGTGTTTTGGTGTGTTTTTTTGGTGTGTGTTGGGGGTGTGTTTGGTGTGTGTTGGTGTTGTTGTGTTGTTGGTGTGTATGGTGTGTGTTGGTGTGTTGGTGTGTTGGAGTGCTGGGGGTTTGTATGTTGGTGAGTTGGTGTTTGGTGGTTTGTGTGTTGGTGTGTTGTGTGTTGGTGTGTTGTTGTGTTGGTGTGTTGGGTTTTGGTGGGGTTGGTGTGTTGGTGTGTTGGTGTGTTGGTGTGTTGGTGTTTGTGTGTTGGAGTTGTTGGTGTGTTGGTGTGTTGTGTTTGGTGTGTTTGGTGGGTTTGGGGTGTTTGGTGTGTATGGGTGTGTTGGTTGTTGTTGTGTTAGTGTGTTGGTGCTTGGTGTGTGTTTGTGGTGTTTGTGTGTGTGTGCGTTTGTGTGTTTGTGTGGTGTGTTTGTGTGTTTGTGTGTTTGGGTGTTTGTGTGTATGTGTGTTTGTATGTGTGGTCTTTGGTGTTGGTTTTTTTTTTGGGGTTTGTTGTGTTTTTGTGTGTTTGTGTGGTTGGAGTGTTGTGTGTTGGTGTGTTGGTAGTGTTGGTGTTTGGTGAGTTTGGTGTGTTGGTGGTTGTGGTGGGTTGGTGTGTTGGTGTGTTGGTTGATGTGGTTTGGTGTGTTGTGTGTTGGTGTGTTGGTGTGTTGGGGTTGTTGGTGTGTTGGTGTATTGGTGTGTTGGTGAGTTTGGTGTGTGGTTGTTGGTGTGTTGGTGTGTTGGTGTGTATGGTGTGTTGGTGGTTGGTGTGTTGTTGGATGTGTTGTTGTGTTGGTAGTGTTGTGTGTTGGTGTGTGGTGTGTTGGGTGTGTTGTTGTGTGTTGGTGTGGTTGGTGTGTGGGTTTGGGTGTGTTTTTGGTGTGTTGGTGTGTTTGGTGTGTGTTGTTGGGTGTTGTTGTTTTGGTGTGATTGGTGTGTTGGTTGTGTGGCGTGTTGGCGTGTTGGCGTGTGTGCATGTGGCATGTTGCGTGTGGGGTGTAGGTGTGTTGGCCGATTTGGCATGTTGGCATGTTGGCATGTTGGCATGTTGGCGTGTGGCATGTTGGCGTGTTGGTGTGTTGGTGGTGTTGGCATTTGGCCGTGTTGGCCGTGTTTGCGTGTTGGCCGTGTTGCCCCCCCCTTTGGGTGTTGTTGTGTTGGTGTGTTGGCAGGGTGTTTGTGTTGGGTGTTTGGTGTGCTTGTGTGTTGGTGTGTTGGCGAGTTGGTGTGTTGGAGTGTTGGCGTGTTGGTGTGTTGAGCATGTGGTGTGTTGGCGTGTTTGGCATGTTGGCATGTTGGCGTGTTTGGTGTGTTTGGTGTGTTGGCATGTTGGCGTGTTGTTTGTGTTGGTTGTGTTGGCATGATGTTGTCTTGGTGTGTTGGTGTGTTGGTGTGTTAGTGTGTTGGAGGGTGTGTTGGTGTGTTGGTGTGTTTGGTGTGTTTGTGTGTTGGTGAGTTTGGTGTGTTTAGTGTGTTGGTGGTGTTTTGTGTTTTTGGTGTTGGTGTGTTCGGTGTGTTGGTGTGTTGATGTGTTGGTGTGTTGTGTGTTTGGTGTGTTGGTGTGTTGGTGTGTTTGGTGTGTTGGTTGTGTTTGTGTGTTGGTGTGTTGGTGTTGTTTGGCGGTTGGGCGTGTTGGCGTGTTGGCGTGTTGGCGTGTTTGGCGTGTTTTTGGCGTTTGGCGGTTTGTTGTGTTGGCATGTTGGCAGTTGTTGTGTTGGTTGGTTGGTGTTGTTAGTGTGTTGGAGTGTTGGTGTGTGGTGTTGGTGTGTTGGTGTGTTGTGTGTTGGTGTGTTGGGGGTGTTGGTGGTTGGTGTGTTGGTGTGTTGTGTGTTGTGTGTTGTGTGTTGGTGTGTTGGTGGGTTGGTGTGGTTGTGTGTTTTGGTGTGTTGGTGTGTTGGTGTGTTTGGTGTGTTGGGTGTTGGTGTGTTGGTGTGTTGTGTGTTGGTGTGTTGGTGTGTTGGTGTGTTTGGTGTGTTGGTGTTGTTGGTGGTGGTGTGTTGTGTGGTTGGGTGTTGGTGTGTTGGTGTGTTGGTGTGTGGTGTGTTGAGTGTTGGTGTGTTGGTGTGTTGGTGTGTGGTGTGTTGGTGTGTTTGGTGTGTTGGTCGTGTTGGTGTGTTGGTGTGTTGGTGTGGTTGTTTGTGTGTTGGTGTGTTGTGTTTGTGTGTTTGGTGTGTTGTGTGTTGGTGTGTTGGTGGTGTTTGGTGTGATGGTGTGTTGGTGTGTTGGTGTGTTGGTGGTGTTGGTGTGTTGGTGTGTGTTGGTGTGTTTTGGGGCATTTGGGGTAATTGGGGTATTGGGGTATTGGGTGTCAGCGGTTGTCGCTTGGCGTGTTGCATGTTGGTTGTTGGCGTGTTGTGTGTTGGTGTGTTGGTGTGTTGATATGTTGGCGTGTTGGCGGGTTGATGTGTTGAGGTGTCGGTGTGTTGGTGTGTTGGTGTGTTTGCGTGTTGGCAATGTTTTGTGTGCTGTGTTGTTTGATGTGTTTATGAGTTTGTGTTTTGTGTGTTTGTGTGTTTGTGTGTTTGTGTGTTTGTGTGTTTGTGTGTTTGTGTGTTTGTGTTTGTGTGTTTATCTGTTGGTGTATTGGTGTGTTGCTGTGTTGGCATGTTGGCATGTTGGCGTGTTGGCGTGTTGGTGTGTAGGCGTGTTGGCGTGTTGGCGTGTTGGCGTGTTGCTGTGTTGTTGTGTTGGTGTGTTGGCATGTGGTTGTGTTGGTGTGTTGGTGTGCTGGTGTGTTGGTGTGTTGGTGTGTTGGCGAGTTGGCGTGTTGGAGTGTTGGCGTGTTGGGCGTGTTGGCGAGTAGGCGTGTTGGCGTGTTGGCCGTTTTGGTGTGTTGGCGTGTTTGGAATTTGGCGTGTTTGTGTTGGTGTGTTTGGCGTGTTGTTGTGTTGGTGTGTTGGTGTGTTGGTGTGTGGTGTGTTGGTTGTGTTGCTGTGTTAGTGTGTTGGTGTGTGGTGTGTTGGTGTGTTGGTGTGAGTTGGTTGCGTGGTGTGTTGGTGTGTTGGTGTTTGAAGTGTTTGGTGGTGGGGTGTGTTGTTGTGTTGTGTGTTGGTGTGTTGGTAGTGTTGGTGTGTAGGGTTTGGTGTGTTGGTGTGTTGGTATTTTGGTGTCTGTGTGTTGGTGGCGTTGGCGTGTTGTTGTTTTGGTGTGTTGGCGTGTTGTTGTGTTGGTGTGTTGGTGTTGTTAGTGTTGTTAGTGATTGTGTGTTGGTGTGTTTGGTGTGTTGGTGTGTTGGTGTGTTGTGTGTTGGTGTGTTGGTGTGATGGTGTGTTGTGTGTTGGTGTGTTGGATGTGCTCGTGTGTTGGTGTGTTGGTGTGTTTGGTGTGTTGGTGTGTTTGGTGTGTTGGTGTGTTGGTGTGTTGGTGTGTTGGTGTGTTGGTATGTTGGTGTGTTGGTGTGTTTTGGTGTGTTGGTGTGTTTTGGTTGTGTGGTGTTTGGTCTGTTGGTTTTGTGTGTTGGTGTGTGGTGTGGTTGTGTGTTTGGTGTGTTTGGTGTGTTGGTGTGTTGGTGTGTTGTGTGTTGGTGTGTTGGTGTGTTGCTGTGTTGCTGTGATGGTGTGGGTAGGTGTGTTGGTGTGTGTGTGTAGGTGTGTTGGTGCTTGTGTGTTGGTGTGTTGTGTGTTGGTGTGTTGGGTGTGTTGGTGTGTTGGTGTGTTGGTGTGTTGGTGTGTTGGTGTGTTGGTGTGTTGGTGTGTTGGTGGGATTGGTGTGTTGGTGTGTTGGTGTGTTGGTGGTGTTGGGTGTTCGGTGTTGGGGGTGGTCCACGTGTTGGCGCGTTGGCGTGTTGGAGTGTTGGAGTGTTGGTGTGTTGATATGTTGGCGTGTTGGCATGTTGGCGGGTTGATGTGTTGAGGTGTCGGTGTGTTGGTGTGTTGGTGTGTTTGTGTGTTGGCATGTTGGTGTGTTTGTGTGTTTGTGTGTTTGTGTGTTTGTGTGTTGTGTGTTGGTGTGTTTGGTGTGGCTGGTGTGTTGGTGTGTTGGTGTTGAGTGGAGTTGGTGTGTTGTGTGTTGGTGTGTTGGTGTGTTGGTGTGTTGGGGTGTTGGTGTGTTGGGGTGTTGGGGTGTTGGGGTGTTGGGGTGTTGGGGTGTTGGGGTGTCGGGGTGTCGGGCTGTCGGTGTGCCGGGTGTGGGATACCGGGTTACCGGAGTACCGCGGTGCTCGGGCGGGGTACCGAGGTATCGTTGTACCGATGTACCGGGGTACCGGGGTACCAGGGAGTACCTACCGTCGTCATGACAGAGGACGGTGGTGTGGGGGGGAGGGGGGGGAAGAAGGTGATACTTTATTGCAACGCATGCAATATCAGGTAATAAATCGATTTAAGACCAGCTTCAGTGAAACTCAGAGCCCCAGTGATTGAAAGATTCGCCTCCAGTTTGAGTACCTGTTTGCATCTGGTGCTACGGAAGGAGTGTCTATGTTTGAGGACATGCTGTAAGATGGGTGTGGTTGTGGTTGTGGTTGTGGTTGTGGTTGTGGGTGTGGTTGTGGGTGTGGGTGTGGGTGTGGGTGTGGGTGTGGGTGTGGGTGTGGGTGCGGGTGCGGGTGGCGGTGCGGGTGCGGGTGCGGGTGCGGGTGCGGGTGCGGGTGCGGGTGCGGGTGCGGGTGCGGGTGCGGGTGTGGGTGCGGGTGGGTCGATGGGTGTGGACCCAGCAGATTCCAAAGGCCGGCTGAGATGGTGACTGACCATTTAAAGTTTTCTTGAAGATTTATACTGCCTATCATGGATAAGCCTGAATAGGCTTGTTTTCACCATTAGACAGTTTGTCGATGGAAAGCCTGAGTCTACACTTTTACTGACCCAAGGGATTTTTAACCTCCCACACCACATAGACATGGTATGAGAGCAACTAGCCTTTGATGTCACTGTAAGCTATACACAGCGGTGGAAATCCAAATTGGCAGAGGTGGGGGGGCATGGGGAAATCGAACCACCAACCTTCAGATTAGGGTCCGACCTAGAAAAAAGTCAGACACTCTAACCACTCCTCCACAGAGAACACCACAAAGTTGAATAGTTCGATGAAACATAAAATGTTCAGATCCTGAATACTCAGCTAGATAGTTCAATTTGTGCTCAGAATGTGCGATGGCACATTGGATAATGGATGTATATCTGCAGTCAGAGTCTGGTAGGTGAAGGGGACGATCTGTCCTCTGCTGACACTTTTGGTGAGCTTGAGATATATACGATCAGTTTCCAACTGCGTTGTGCCTTTGCAAATAGAAGCACGCCATGAACTCCTGTCCTTGGCCACTATTGGGGCAGGTTTCAGTGTTGAGATTACATTTCTTACCTACAAGTAACAGTGCAAAATGATAACAATAGTGTCATCTTAAATGGATTAATGTGAGTATTTTCAATGCATTTTAGAATGTTTGCAGAAATTATCTTCTGCACTCATTTAGGGTTAGACCGGGCGCGTTGGTCTAATCAGCAGAGCGCGGACCTCGCGTGCGGAAGGTCGGGAGTTCGGTTCCCGATCAAGTCAAAATTGATATTTGTCACTTCCTAGCCTGGCCGTCAGCATTAATAGGATAGGGCAAGGACTGGTTAGCTCAGTGTCAGGATAATGTAACTGAGTGGGATATCGGGTCATGGTGCGGACAGCCTGATTTCCCAGTGGGGCAGCACTATAAAGTTTCCATGAGTGTGCACTGTTAGAAAGTCATAACCCATCCTGATATGACCTTAGATGTTGCCAGGACGTAAAACTCCAACAAACAGTAAAGCGACGACTCACAGTGAGTGTCTGCTCGGCTTGGCAACGCCTGCCGTGCCTAATGAATTTTGCTTCTCCGATAACATATCTCTATGTTTCCACATAGGCCGCAGCCCCGCTGTAGCTGGGTAATTGTGACGCAGGCAGTGTTATGACGCTATGGAATGAACGCAGTCCCTGCAACCCCTAAACAGGGGTTATGCCAACCGATGGCCGCGGGGGCCATTTAAGGCTTCATTAATGTCTTTGGCACCCGGGACTTGTATATGTGTTTATCTGCGTCGATTGGTCTTAGTCCCAGCATGCATCAGTGCCTTGTTACATCTGCCTGCCATATCTAATGAGTTTTGCTTCTCCGATTACATATCTCTATGTTTCCACGTAGGCTGCAGCCCCGCAGGAGCTGGATAATTGTGACAGAGGCCGTGTTATGACACTGCGAGATGAACGCAGTCCCTGCAGCCACTAAACAGGGGTTATGCCAACCAATAGCGGCCGGGGCCATTTAAGGCTTCATTAATGTGTTCGGAGCCTGAGGCTTACTTGTGTGTTTATCTGCGTCGCTTGGTCTTAGTCCCAGCATTCATCAGTGCCTTGTTACATCTTCCGCCAGATGTCGCCACGAAGAGGCGCACTGCCTGCTTTATATATGTTGTATGCATTATGTGAGACACTGAGAGTATGGTATACACTGCATGGTGCACATTATGTATGAGGCTTATTACTGTCATGTGGCATAGACTACGTGGAACACATATTATATGGCACCCATTACATGCTGCACTTGTCAGATGGTATATTTTACATGGTGCACATTACATATGAGGATTACTACATGCTATACTTGTCATGTGGTATAGACTACATGGTGCAGATTACATATGGGACGCGTTACGCACTGCACTTATCATGTAGTATACACTACAGGGTGCACATTACATATGAGGATGATTACATGCTACACCTTTCATGTGGTATATATTACATGGCGCACATTACATATGAGGTTTATTACATGCTACACTTGTCATGTGGTATATATTACATGGTGCACATTACGTATGAGGCTTATTACACGCTACACTTGTCATGTGGTATATGGTACATGGTGCACATTAGATATGAGGATGATTACATGCTACACCTTTCATGTGGTATATATTACATGGTGCACATTACATATGAGGTTTATTACACGCTACACTTGTCATGTGGTATATATTACATGGTGCACATTACGTATGAGGCTTATTACACGCTACACTTGTCATGTGGTATATATTACATGGTGCACATTACAATGAGGCATATTACATGCTACACTTGTCATGTGGTATATATTACATGGTGCACATTACATATGAGGCTTATTACATGCTGCACTTGTCATGTGGTATATTAATGGTGCACATTACGTATGAGGCTTATTACACGCTACACTTGTCATGTGGTATATGGTACATGGTGCACATTACGTATGAGGCTTATTACATGCTACACTTGTCATGTGGTATATATTACATGGTGGACATTACATATGAGGCTTATTACATGCTGCACTTGTCATGTGGTATACATTACATGGTGCACATTACATATAAGGCTTATTACATGCTACACTTGTCATGTGGTATATATTACATGGTGCACATTACATATGAGGCTTATTACATGCTACACTTGTCATGTGGTATATATTACATGGTGCACATTACATATGAGGCTTATTACATGCTGCACTTGTCATGTGGTATATATTACATGGTGCACATTACATATGAGGCTTATTACATGCTACACCTGTCATGTGGTATATATTACATGGTGCACATTACATATGAGGCTTATTACATGCTACACTTGTCATGTGGTATATATTACATGGTGCACATTACGTATGAGGCTTATTACATGCTACACTTGTCATGTGGTATATATTACATGGTGCACATTACATATGAGGCTTATTACATGCTACACTTGTCATGTGGTATATATTACATGGTGCACATTACGTATGAGGCTTATTACATGCTACACTTGTCATGTGGTATATATTACATGGTGCACATTACGTATGAGGCTTATTACATGCTGCACTTGTCATGTGGTATACATTACATGGTGCACATTACGTATGAGGCTTATTACATGCTACACTTGTCATGTGGTATATATTACAGGTGCACATTACGTATATGGCTTATTACATGCTACACTTGTCATGTGGTATATATTACATGGTGCACATTACGTATGAGGCTTATTACATGCTACACTTGTCATGTGGTATATATTACATGGTGCACATTACGTATGAGGCTTATTACATGCTACACTTGTCATGTGGTATATATTACATGGTGCACATTACGTATGAGGCTTATTACATGCTACACTTGTCATGTGGTATATATTACATGGTGCACATTACATATGAGGCTTATTACATGCTACACTTGTCATGTGGTATATATTACATGGTGCACATTATGTATGAGGCTTATTACATGCTGCACTTGTCATGTGGTATATATTACATGGTGCACATTACGTATGGGGCTTATTACATGCTACACTTGTCATGTGGTATACATTATATGGTCCACATTACGTATGAGGTTTATTACATGCTACACTTGTCATGTGGTATATGGTACATGGTGCACATTATGTATGAGGCTTATTACATGCTGCACTTGTCATGTGGTATATATTACATACATATTATGTATGAGGATTATTCCATGGTACACCTGTCATGCGGTATACATTACATGGTACACATGGTATAAGGAACAGTTAGATGCTACACTTGTGACCGGGCGCGATGGCCTAATCGGTAGAGCGAAAGCCTCGCGTGCGGAAGATCAGGGCTTCATCATTAATAGGATAAGCCAAGGAGTGGTTAGCTCAGTGTCAGGATAATTTCCCAGTGAGGCAGCACTATAAAGTCGCCAAGACTGCACATTGTCACACGTCGGTACCCGTCATAATATACCCGTGGATGTTGCCAGGACGTAACACCCCAAGAACCAACCAATTGCTTGTCACGTGGTGTATACTAAATGGTACACGTAGCATATGAGACTCATTAAACACCACGCATGTCATGTGGTACAGACTTCGCACTACTGCTTGCGACCACTTTGCGACCACACAACAAGGGTGTGGTCACAAACAGGCCGAAAGTGGTTGCAAAATAGTCAAAATTGATACTGGCTTCCCGTACAAAAAGACCAAGAGCTCGAATTCTGGTCGAGTTAAACCAAAGACTTTACCAAATTGATACTTGTCACTTCCTAGCTTGGCGCTCGGCATTAATAGGATAGGGCAAGGACTGGTTAGATCAGTATCAGGATATTGTGGCTGAATGGGATATCAAGACATGGAGCTGGATGGTCTGGGCTCCCGGTGGGGCAGCACTGTAGAGTCAGCAGGAGTGCGCACTGTCACAAGTCGGTACTCGTCCTGATATGACCATATATGTTGCTAGGAGGTGACACCGAAACAAAGAAACATCTTAAAAAATCAAGTACATAGGCTGATGGTTTTGAGTTTCTGCTATTTTTCTAGATAATTATATTAGATTGATTGTCAGAATCTACGTTAATTTTCGCTTGTGGTAAATTTGAATAGAAGTGGTGAATTCTTGCGATATTTGAAGTGAAAAGGGACTAAGATCTTTGTTGGTGTTTTTTTGATGGGGTGTTTATGATGTCCGTAACATATAAGAACGGATGATCGGGTTTGTTTTCAATGCTGGGCAGTTTTCGGTTTTATTTTCTTAAGCCGTGTTCACACGGGCAATGTAAATCAATTCGTAGAAATCGACTTGCCTAGTTTGACTTACATTTCTCGTGTGAACGGGTGGGTGAGTCGAATTAGGGCTGAATCGATTCCTGTGATCTGGATACTGTAAACCACCTGTCGAGGTAGTTTACGTGAGTCGATTTCTGTGAATCGATTTATTTTGCCTGTGTGAATGCAACCGACTTACTTGAGGCGGATTAAGGACGTGACAGTTGAGACCTGAGTGTGTTGACTTTCCGGTAAATTTGCTCTATGAACCTGCTAGAGGTGCACATAAATTTGTTTCATCATTTATTTTTAGGGTTTCACTGCCCAGCAGAAGTTTTGACCGTTCCAAACCAATACGATTCAGTACATACATATCTAGGTCGAACTCACTCTCTCGTGGTGACATTGCCTAATCGAAAGCTGGCACCGGTCAGGCTGGACTTGCTCATGTGCAGATATCGATTTCCGGCCCCAAGTACTGCCCGTGTGAACGGGCCGCTAATTCGATTCGTAGTATTCGCCTTGGCTGAATTGCTTTAGATTTTGCCTGTGTGAACACGGCTTTAGAGTTATTGTTTGTGGTTAGTAATTCTATGTTAGTTTTTTTGTTTTTTCTTGATAATTGTTTTCCTTTTACTCTATCCCTAGACTAGACTACTCTATTGACATATTATAGGTTTGCACACAATAGATGGTTGGTATGTGGTTCATGTGTGGTTTTGTTGGTATCTGCTGAGTTTTATGGCCTGGGCACCTTCCAAGAGCTGTCCAGCTGATGGGCCGTGACATATCACATGCCCCGCTTGGTCACAGTTCAGTGGTGGTTTCCTGGTTTTACCTTGCACAGATATTTTTTATATGTTTTTACGTCAGGAATTTGTCTTTCCTTTACCGTTTAGGCGTTCCAGACTTTGGCAGCCATTTCTAGTGTTGTAGTGTTAAGATTAATTTGGACATGCATGTCGAAATTCTGACAGCAGAGGCTTCAACAATAACAGGGTTTATTAAATTGATTCAGTATGATTGATCTCTTCCATGCAGTGAGAAATGTTTAATAGATGTCACTGGTATCTAATGGCCCTGTCACACTACGACGTAATGATGTCAATGTAGGGTGAACGTGAAGAACGTTGAACTTCTCGGCGTAGTATGCAAATTTGGGCACAAGTTGAACATGGATGCAGCGTAGTGGACGAGAGCGTAACGTCGGTAAGGCGTAGTGATACCGTCATTCAATGAGAGAGGACAACATAATGATGCTCACGGAACGTTATGAACATTATTCCATCGCCAGAACTACGTTGCTTTATGTTACCTTACATTACTTACCTCATTAAACGTTGGCGAAACGCTGAACGTATGTTCTCCTGACGTTCTCCTGACGTTCTCCTGACGCTCTCCGGACTTTTCCATTACGCCGCATGGACGTTTCCACCGGCTTTAATGTGGGTCAACGAGTGGAACGTAGTGGAACGTAGTGGAACGTAGTGATGAATGTTTGCCTAACGTCCGTTTAACATCATTGATGTTCGCTGAACGTGAACAGAACGTACGGTGAACGTAAACCCTTACATTCGAGCTACGTCAACATTTTTTAACATGTCCAAAACCTCGACGTAACTCAACGTAACACGACGTAATGTGACCTAGCTCGATGTCAGTCTAACGTCATTATGACGTCATCATAACGTAATCCAACGTACATCAACGTAATGACGAAAAATCACCACGTTAGGCTCACGTTCGCTCATTACATCGTAGTGTGACAGGGGTATAAGTTAGCTACGTAGAATCAAATGAACAGTTCAGGCGCAACACCCTGTAAACAGCGATCCAAAAAAAGGACTTAAAATTAAAGATTTTACCTGAAGCTAATTTTAATTCTTACAAATTCCATTTATCTTTTTAAGAGATGATTATGGAGAAATGCCCCAAAAAGTAGGTCTCACAAAATATTACCTTTCGGGAGGTTTTACTCTCATCTTTATTTCAATTTTCCGATTGGCGTTAACCAGGTTTTGCGCCTCATCTCTTCAAAACTGGATGAGTGTTTTAGCTGTGGAAATGTGATGCTTTAATCGAACTATTCAACTTTAAGTGGAAACACCAATTAAAGGATTGATGAGAATCTATGTTTCCGATACTCGCGGATATTGTGTAGTGTGTGGATGTCTTTAATGTGCTATGCATGTTATGCTTTGTTCATATTTCACCCCCACCCCCTTCACCCACCAAATACACAACTGGTATATTTAAACAAACATCTAAGAAACCCACACAATACAAACACCAAAGACCAAAACATAGACATTTAAAAACCCCACAAAATACAAACACCAAAGACCAAATCATAGACACTTAAAAATCCTACAAAATACAAACACCAAAGACCAAAACATAAACACTTAAAGACCCCACAAAATACAAACACCAAAGACCAAAACATAGACACTTAACTGTATGAAATATATACAACATTTTAACGTATGAAATATATACAACATATACAACAATATATACAACATGTATGAAATATATACAACATTTCACTATAGCCTGCCTACACAGCCTGTGGCTGTGTAGGCAGGCTATAGTGAAATCAATACAGACAAAGAGAAAGGAAGAGTATAAAGTATAAAGGAAGAGAGTCAAGCCCTCTGCTTTATTATTTATATGGTACATGGGTTCATTGTAGAGTATCACCCCACCCTTTCCCCCAATGGGAAACAAACATTCTTGGCTTGACCAATAGGGATCCAGCATTCCTGGTCCCCATGGTTACCAGTGGTCTGCCCACCACCACCAAGCTGTGTGGCTCCCGTGGCCACCTCCAACCTTGAGCCTGAGTCTGGTGATCCTACCCAGCAGAGGGGGAGGGGTTAGGCCCTGAGTGCCCCTTACACACAGCCCTGCCAGCACCCCTATGTCTATTTACATCCCACTCAGGCACGACCAGCACATACATATATATACATAAATACATGCGCTTGGTCACGTATATCCGATCAGTAATAGAACATTTGCATTCCCCCGATGCCGTAAATCAGAATATTTTACAACATGATACAGCCCACCTCCAGCCTCCTGCCTCGCCCATTCCACCCGGGCCCTTTTAAAATATGAATCATCTAATGTCCTGAAATAGTGTTACTATTGCAGCAGGTCGCCCTCTGAGACCCTACATCCCCGCTGGGGATTGGGGATGGGGGTAGTGTGGGTTGGGGGGGGGAGGGCTGTTATTTATGGGTTAGCTATGAAGTGTTAAGCTCTAGAGGTAGAGGTGGAGACCCCCCCACCACCCCACCCCCCACCCCCTTTCTCTATATATACATGCACACAATAAAACCTCTCTAAATCGACCGACCACGGGACAACTTTAGATGGTTCATTAAGGTAGGTGGTCGGTTTAGGGAGTTTTTTTCATCGTTACAATGGTATTGTATGGGCGATCACTTGGGACCCAAATAAAGCGATCCATATAGGGGCATGGCCGATCTGTCGAGGTGGTCATTGAGAGAGGTTTTACTGTATATATAATATACCTAAAATACTTGCTGTTCAGGGCCAGACCATGACTAAAGAAAGAGTTAATGGCAACGGTCTGGCACTACCCTCTCTTCCTAACCCCTCCGCTCCCCCCTTCCCCTCTCTTACTCCTTCCCTCCCTACTCCCTACCCTCTCTTCTCCTCCTCTCTTCCCCTCCCCCTCCCTTCCCCCTCTCTCCCCTCCCTCTCCACTCCGCTTCCTTCCATCCCGGCCATCCATTCCCCTCTCTTCTCCTCTGGTCATCCCTATCTCCGAATGGTATGTAATAATAGAGCAACCTGAAGAGAGTTAGTGTCTTTGTTTATATTCCCATAATAGATTATAGAGCACATGTATATATGGGTTATTCTCCAAAACTGGGCACCACATATTTGGTCTCCACGTTACGATGCTGATAATTAAGTCTTTGTTTTATTGATAGCAAGTCAAATAATTACTGTAGCCTCTGTCTATTAGGTATGTTAGCAGTTCTACATGTATTGAATTTATCCCACAAAAGATATCAAAATTATAATTGTATGATTTTGCGCTAGAGTGAAAATGTGAAAATTTACACATTGACACCATACATGTAGCCAAACTTTTTTTCAACATATTTTTCAACTTTTTTCTTGTAAGTCATAACCTTGTCTGCTTAACAGTAATCAATAAAATCTTGTTTGACTATGTTGTATATGTTAAAATGAGGTTCTGGATGTGTCTTTGATTTTCATGTTACACGAGTGATATTAATGTATTGCTCAATTTGTATAAGATCTAATTCAAAAAGTGAAACTCATTTTTTTCAACTCTGACATATGTACA
The DNA here is from genome assembly GCA_030323885.1 of Branchipolynoe longqiensis. Classification (NCBI taxonomy): domain Eukaryota; kingdom Metazoa; phylum Annelida; class Polychaeta; order Phyllodocida; family Polynoidae; genus Branchipolynoe; species Branchipolynoe longqiensis. Next base: position 56,071,683 of record CM059192.1, read on the forward strand.
ACATGCAAACCTTCATAGGACATTGGATTAGGCTATTATTTGGAAGGATTTATGCTATTATTTGGAAGTTTTTCACTTTGGGTTTCCATGTCACACTTTTGTGCCCAGTTTTAGAGAACGTGAATAGAACGTACACTGAAAAAACACTCTAGCGTTGAACTTGCATATTCCCATGATTTTGTTTAGGTTTGTTACACTCTTCATTTAAAGGTAAATATATTAGATTGGCCATTGTAATCTACCTTATTTTAGTTTGAAGTAACTTCAAATCAAATCAAATCAAATCAAATCCAAACAAACATAACTCAACCACCTATTACGTACAAGCCTATGGACATGTAAATAAAATCAAATAGGCTAGTATAGACTTAAGTAGAAAAAAAAGCGGAAAACTCTTCCCAAGAAAACCCCAAAACACTAACATATAACCTTAAGAAAACAACCAACATAGTAATAAGAATAAACGTACCAACAGACTATCTATCTGCTACTGAAATGCAGACAATCAAATATCTTATCAGCAGCTACTGTTTGGTAAGACAACACCAACACTACAGCTGGCCAGCATTGAAAACAAGCCTGGGTACCCAGGTTTAGATGCTATGGATAGAATAAATACAGCCTCAATAAAAAAATAAAATAAATATGTTAAATGGCTAAATTTGGAGATATTTGATGTGCAACCATTCACGATTAATGTCGGTATTGGCGGTAACATTCTAACACCAGACGACTTATCCGTAATATGCTAAACAAAAATTAAATCGACTTAGCATAGTCTTCTATGCAGCAACACCTTCTTAATACATGCACTAATATCCTGGTAACTCTTACTTCCATGATGTCCTGCAAAAAATAGTGAGTGCATCAACTATACTTTTTTCCTCAAAATATGTTGTGGAGGGACCATGTATTATTTAGGGATCATTTGTAGAAAGTTTATTTTTAACCCATCATGTCACACTTATGAACCACCTTTTGTGAGAACAACCCATTTGTATAATCAAATAAGGGGACGAGAATAAAAGGGGCAGCATCGGACTTGACAACCATCTGGCTCATCCTTCAATTGGTCAATCCTAGCACAGATTGCACTTTCCTTATCTACTTCATATATCTAGACATAATGCTAGAGCAAAGTTCATATACCTATTGGCTTCAGAACTAAAATATTCTGTTATGTTATGGCGCTGTCACATTATGACGCTTCTCGCCAATGCGCATCGACGTATGTGATTTTTTGGCGGAACATCGGGATACATCAGGAAGTGTTGGTATTCGTTGGCGACAGTCGGCGAGGGTCGGCAGCGCACGTCAGGGAATCAGCAAGCACAAAACTTTCGACGTCCGACAATGCGCGGGTGCTAACATTATGGCGACGTTAGGGGCGCTTCGAGATATGTTAAATGCGCTGGAATAACGTTATGCAAATGCTAAGTGCACGCCACGCATGAGTGAGGCTCATTGTGCCAAACTATTGCTTTGTTTGTTTGTCATCCTAGCAACATCTAACGTCACATCAGGACGGCACGCCAAACTTTTTTTTTCTTTGTTCTCACAACGTCGGCCTCATGCTACCAATACGTTGCGCTGACGCCAACAAGTTTGACGTGTCTCGACGAGTAAAAGTGATTTTGTGCATTGGCGGCGTGCTGGCGAGAAGCATCGTAATGTGACAGACCCATTAGACAGACAAGTGATATAATGCAATTACATGTTGTTGTTACACTCACTGACTGAGCAAGTGGACATTTCAGCTGCAGATAATTGGTCTTACTCATTCCACTGATCCATGTCCTATCCTAGTAATGTTGAGTGCCTGACTAGGAAGCTACAAGTATACATTTTTAAGTCATTGGTTTGACTCGACCGATGTGCAAAGCCATGACCTATATCACACACAAACGAGGACGCGGCAGCCGAATCGGTAGAGCACAGGCTTCACGTGTGGAAGGTCGGAAGTTCGAATCCCAGGCGAGTCAAACCATGACTTATGAAAGTGATACTTGTCACTTCCTAGCCTTGCGCTCGGCATTAATAGGATAGGACAAGGACTGGTTAGCCAGTAAAAGGATAATGTGACTGTGTGGGATATCCTGATTTCCCACTGGGGCAGCACTATAAAGTCGCCATGAGTGCACACTGTCACAAGTCAGTGCCCATCCTGATATGACCTTCCCAACGGTAACGGACGGGAACGGACTGGGAATGGATGGGGAACGGACCATAACGGATAATAACCACATACGTCAGTCCGGCGCAATCCATTACAAGTGTAACAGGTGCTTTAGGAATGACTGACTCCACTTAACTCTAGAGACTCCCGATCTAGGGTAATAAAGCCCTTTTCTCATGGAGCTAGCACGGTGAGCCACAACTGTAGCTTTTCCATTGTAATCAGAGGGCAGATTGATGGTGGTGGAAATACTCTATAAGACCTTTCCCACAGAGTGTGTTGCACAGGGAGTTGTTTGTGAGTGGGGTGGTGGTGGGTGTTTGGGTGTGGGTGGTGTAGGTATGTGGGTGTGGTGTCGGAAAGTGGGTGTGGTGTGGGAATGTGGGTGTGGGTCTGATGTGGGAAGGAGGATATGGTGTGGGAATGTGGGTGTAGTGTGGGAAACTGGGTGGGGTAGCGGTGGAGCTGAGTGTGGTGGTGGGGTGCGTGTGGTCTGGGAATGTGAGTGTGGGTGTGGGAATGTGGGTGTGGGTGTAGGTGTGACATGGGAATGTGGGTGTGGGTGTGGGTGTGGGAATGTGGGTGCAATAGGGGTGGGACTGACCGTGGAGGTGGGTGTGGTGGGTGTGGTGTGGGAATGTGGGTGGGTGTGGTGTGGGGATGTGGGTGTGGTGTGGGGATGTGGGTGTAGTGTGGGGATGTGGGTGTGGTGTGGGATTGTGGGTGTGGTTTGGGAATGTGGGTGTGGTGTGGGAATTGGGTGCAGTTGGATGCGGTAGGAGATTTGGGTGAGTGTGCTGGTGGTTGATGGGTGTGGGTGGGGTGTGGGCGGGCGCGGTAGGGGTGGGAATGAGTGTGGTGGTGGTTGATGGGTGTGGGTGGGGTGTGGGGTGGGTGGGTGCGCGCGGTAGGGTTAGGACTGAGTGTGGTGGTGTGGTGGGTGTGGTGTGGTGGTGCGCGCTGTAGGGGTGGGACTGAGTGTGGTAGTGGTTGGTGGGTGTGGGTGGGGTGTGGGTGCGCGCGGTAGGGTTAGGACTGAGTGTGGTGGTGGTTGGTGGGTGTGGGTGTGGTGTGGGTGCGCGCTGTAGGGGTGGGACTGAGTGTGGTAGTGGTTGGTGGGTGTGGGTGTGGTGTGGGTGGGCCCGGTAGGGGTGGGACTGAGTGTGGTGGTGGTTGGTGGGTGTGGGTGTGGTGTGGGTGCGCGCTGTAGGGGTGGGACTGAGTGTGGTGGTGGTGGGTTTGGCATATAGTTGGGTGGGAATGTGGGTGTGGTATGCGTGGTACTGATAGGGGTGGTGATTATTCGGCCTTGACCTAAATGCATGTTGGTGCTAAACCATTGGTTCAATTGGATTTCTCTCCACTGACATTCGATCTGGAGGCCCTTCAAAGGGGAGCCCTTCGAAGGGCCTCCTACCACACCCCCTGGTGGTCAGCGCAACTGCCTCACCAGCTGCAACCAGTTTCATTTTACCACCAAAAGGTTGGTTGTTGGAGTATAAAGTTACAAAGCCTGGTTTGTTGTTGTTGTGATTCTTTATTTACCCTGTCCATAACGAGTAAGTCGCATAGTGGCTTGTTTTCATGGCTGAACAGCAATAGTCTCAATTTGGTCGTTGCCTTGTCATCTTAGCTGTTAGTAATTATGTTCATTTTTGTGGTGCCACATTTGCAACATTTTGGTACATACTTACCCCATGCGCCAGTGTTAGTAGGGATACTCAGTTTACACTGTACCTTTGTGATGTTGGGGTATGAGATCCTTTGAAGGAGTTAGGTCTTGAATGATGGTCATGAGTGCACACATACTACATCAGACGACCTCACAGTCTTTGTTCTTAGAGAATTACCTCTAGCCCATATATTGTAGTTTTTAGGTTGGTGAAATTTGTAGTCAGAGCTGTATGACTTCAAATCTTTGGGAAGCACGCACTCATTTCCTTTTTAGGCCAATGATTTTGAGTTTCTGTCACTTTTCTGAGATAAATATATTAAATTTATTGGTATAGTCTAGATTACTTTAGTTGCAGGAACTTTTATGGCTTTTAAATGGCTAACGTTGCAGATATTTGTAGTGCAAACATTCAAAATTAATTTTGGCAAGCATCCCAAAACTCTAACACCATAGGCGTAAGCAGTACCAGATTCTATTAAATTGACTCAGCATTTCCATCAATGCAGAAATACATGCTTAATAAGTGCCTCAGCATCTAAGTTATATATGTAGGATCAACTCTAGGGAATTGTTTTGGTTTTGAAAATTTGATTCTTTTATCGAAATATGCAACTATAGTGTCCTGCCAACATCTAAGGTCATATCAGGACGGGTACAAACTTGTGACAGTGCACACTCATGGCGACTTTATAGTACTGTCACACTGGGAGACCTGGCCACTGGCACCATGACCTGATATCCCACTCCGTCACATTATCCTGACACTAAGCCAACCAGTCCTTGACCTATCCTGATAATCCTGAGTGCCAGGCTAGAAAGCGACAATTATCAATCTTTAATTAATTGGTTTGACTCAAACAGGGCTCGAACCCATGTGTAAAAGCTAAGGCTCGAATCTGTGGCTGTGTAAGCAGGCTATGGTGAAATCAATACAGACAAAGAGAAAGGAAGAGTATAAAGTGTAAGGAAGAAGAGAGAGTCAAGCCCTCTGGTTTATTATTGATATGGTTACATGGGTTCATTGTAGAATATCAGCCTACCCCTTTCCCCCAATGGAAAACAAGCATTCTTGGCCCTACCAATAGGAATCCAGCATTCCTGGTCCCCATGGCTACCAGTGGTCTGCCCACCACCACCAAGCTGTATGGCCCCATGGCCACCACCAACCTTGACCTTTGAGTGTGGTGATCCCTATCCCAGCAAAGGGGGTAGGCCCTGAGTGCCCTCACTCCTAGACCTGCCAGCACCACTATGTCTATTTCCATCTCACTCAGGCACCACACACCCATACATATATATACATGTGCCTGGTCACGTACACCGATCAGTAATAGAACATTTCCTTTCCCCCTTATGCTGTCCAAGGGGGACAACAATATATATTATATATAATTGATATATTATATATTCTATATATTCTCTATATTCTCTATATTCTCTATATTCTATATTATTTATATTATTATATATTGTATACATTTTTATGAATTATATATATTATATATTGCATATATATATATTTTCAATATATTGTCAATATATTGTCAATATATTATATTTTACATATATCCACAACCTGATAATCACCAGGTTTTATTTTCACACTTACAGAAACGCGCATTCATTTCCAATTAACAATTCATAAGAAACACTCATATTGAATGAAACACGCCATACACTGATACAGCCAACATTAATATGGCATCGTCAACAGGGCTTCACTCCAACCAACCCCCCAACACTCCCTCCCCCACCCACCCTCCTCCATCCCCCACCCACCCTCCTTCATCCCTCAGCGTATTGCGCGTTGTAGAAGCCCTCACGTTCTATATAATGCGCACTCGTCGTCTCAACAGGTCGCCATAGTTACCGCGTCAGTTGCCATCAACGCCAGCTCCGCCTGGTGCCTTGATTAGCGCTAGCAATATAAATGTTGATTTATTCGCAAATCGCCCCATTAGTCGTCCATCACGTTGTCATGGTGATTACTCGCCGTAACCAGCGCCGACAGTATCAGGTCACAGCTCCCTAATATCGCCCACTTAGCTTCGTTGTTTGCCAGTTTACCCCCCCGACACCCCCCGCCCTCCCATCACCACCAACTAACCACCACTAACATTACAACACTGCCTTCCAACACTCTTACTTAGTCTACTCTTACCCTCCCTTCCTCACACACTCCCAGCAAGTATGCACATTCCCTCTTTCCTGTCTACACAACAAGGATCATTCCTATGCCTAATTGTTTCTGGGGGAGATATCACGGTCCATAACATTACAAACACCAGCCCAGACACCGGACGCAGTGGCCAAATCGGCAGAGCACAAGTCTCGCATGCGGAAGGTGGGGAGTTTGGTTCCCGGTCGAGTCAAACCAATGACTCACAACATTGATAATTGTCACTTCCTAGCTTAGCGCTTGGCATTAATAGGATAGGGCAAGAACTGGTTAGTTTACTGTCAGGATAATGTGACTGAGTGGGAAATCAGGTCATGGTGCTGTCGGCCTGGTCTCCCAGTGGGACAGCACTATAAAGTTGCCATGAGCGCAGACCGTCACAAGTCCATACCCATCCTGATATGACCTTAGATGTTGCCAGGATGTATAGCTGCAATAACCAACAAAATCCAACACTCTTACTCACCCCCAACCCCCCTCCTCACACACTCCCAACAAGTAGGTACAATCATTCTTTCCTGTTGACACACCAAGGATCATTCTGGGGAGATATTACCGTCCATTACAAACGCCATCACAGACAATATCAAGTGGCGCCTCCTCTAACGAAGATCATTGCCTTTTACACCACCCTTTATCACATGACTGATATCGTAATGAGAGATTGCCATTACAATATCTACCAATATGCATTGTTATTTACCAGCACTATACAGTACAACCCCGTTAAACCAAGCTCGGTTAAACCAAATGATCGGTTAATCCAAACTTTTTATGGCGGCCCGGAAAAATACTACCTTTTATCATATAAAAAAGTTGGTTAAACCAAAGTCGATTATTCCAAACTATCGGTCAATCCAAACAAAATTGTCGGTCCTAGGACACTTCCGATACAGTTAAACTAAACATTCATGTGGTTATATGGTCATCTGAGACCCCACCACCTCTTTCATGTGGTTATATGGTCATCTGAGACCTCACCACCTCTTATCCTACGCTTGTTTGGATAAATGTTAGCAGGCGAAACCTTCATGGGGGTGCTTATGCAATTAACCGCTTATGCAATTAGCTGCAACGGTCCTCTTAGATATGCATACCAAAGCATTGTGCGAGTTGTTTATGTATTATATGTGCAATATACGCTTAGTAATTCATAATGCACCCACAGTTTTGCCAAAGCCAAGTCAAAGTCGAAGCCAAAGCTCGGTTAAACCAATGATCGGTTAATCCAAACAGATTTCTAGGGTCCCTTCAAGTTTGGTTTAACGGGGTTGTACTGTATATACTATAGGTAGCCTTCCAAGTTACCAATCTGTAGATAAAGACCCACCGCTACATTTTATTGAGCAAAATCGGAGGTGGAATGAGCAGATGATAGCTGGGGTGGGGGTGGGGTGGGGTGAGGCACCACCTGGAGGACAAGAGGGGAATTAGCGGAGGTTACAGAAGTAGATGCAACAAATAGAAGAAGATACTAACAAAGCAGGAGAATTACATACATGAATAATATTTGCATAAGTACTTTATAACTCACATAATACATGTGGACTAGCAATCCGTAGAATCATGTACACTAGATATGTGCTACTGATTGAAGATTTATACTGCATATCATGGATAAGTCTGAATAGACTTGTTTTCACCATCAGGCAGTTTGTCGATAGAAAGCCCGAGCCTACACGTTTACCGACCCAAGGGATTTATAACCTCCCACACCACATAGACATGGTATGAGAGCAACCGGCCTTTGATGACGCTGTAAGTTATACACAGCGGTGGAAATCCAAAGTGGCAGAGGTGGGGGCATGGGGAATCGAACCACTGACCTTCAGATTAGGAGTCCAACCTAGAAAAAAGTCAGAAACTCTAACCACTCTGCCACAGAGAACTCCACTACTAATCCCTAGTGTACATTTATATATGTAATACATATTGATTACTAATCGCCAGTGGGTATATGTTTGTATACTAATCCAAGCGAATTTGTATATAGTTAATTTATATAGGTAGAGTACTAATACATGCTGACTATTTATATATATCAAACTGCCCTTGTGAACGGGCCGCTAATTCGATTCCTAGTATTTGCCTTGTCTAAATCGCTTTACATTTTCCCCGTGTGAACACGGCTATAGACATAGTTGTCATTCACCCTAGATAGAATATTCATCCTTATTTCATGTTTATAACGATAACGTTTCTGTCCAACCACCACTCCCTAAAAATCCACAACAAATGAAATAAAAACAATTTTATATTAATTTCACAACCATGTGGAACAAATGACAATGCTACCATTTTTTAATATTTATTTTTTGGTATATAGAGGGAGTGCACATGACGTCATTACTTAGCAATCAGCGGTCAGCAGGCTGCCATCTTGGATTACGAGCACCCTCCCTAGCCATGTTGTGAATGCATGCAGATGCAGTAGAACAGAGTTTTCTTGTGTTATGGGAGGTTCTGGGCAGTTTACATCCAATGTGTTTACTTACAACACTTTAGCAACAAATTCTGAGGCCAAACTGCTCAAAACAGTGACAAATAAACCAACAAATCAGTAAATAAGCACAATGTAGGCAGTTGCAAGCCTTCTGTATGTCATCTAATATGGCCACCGAAAGTTGTCTTGTGATGTCATTACACCCCCTCTATAGTTGACAAAGCAGCGAAAATTTCAATCGCGGACAATTGGCCTTCCTCATTCCACTGCTCCTTGCCATATCCTAGTAGTGCTGAGCGCCAGGATAGGCATAGCGACAAGAATACATTTTTATGTCATTGGTTTGACTCGACCAAGGTTTGAAACCAGGAGTTCAAATCCCATGACCTACCAGAACGGGATGCGGACGCTCAACTCATTCGGTCATTGCCATCTATAGATAAAATATTCTCCCCTGAAGAGACAGCGCTGTGGAAGTAACTACAACTGCTTTTGTTTGTTAGATCTGCATTTTTTCCCCAGGCTTTTGACAAGAGAAGAGTTATGTTTGCATTAGTCAAATTATTAGACAGTTCTGCAGAAGTTACTAATTTATTAATGTGAATGTAATTTAGACAAATGTAGCAGTACTAGTATAAGAGTAACATCCGATTTAGTATGCATTGAGATAGATTATCTTTAGTTTTTTACAGAAGTTTTTCAAAGTTTTAAGGTTTCTAATCTCTACTGGTATTGAGTTCCAGATCTTGGTTCCGTGGTTTTCAGATGTTATTTTGCCATATTTGTTTCTAGTGTGTTTGTGATGTATGTTATTTATCTGTCGTGTGTTATGGGAATGGACCCGATTGTTTTCTTTGAAGAGATTATCAAATATTTCAGGGAGGAGGCCATTCTTTTACTTGTAAACAAATTTTGCAATGTATATTTTATAAATGTCAGTTACCATAAGTAAGTCCAGGTCTTTATGAAGTTATTTAGTTGGGGTGAGATAGTCTTTGCGATACAGTATTTTCAAGGCTCTGTTTTGTTGTGTCTGTACCTTATTTAGGGTTGATAATTTGGCTCTCCCATACACCTCTATACCATACTGGATTTTGGAGTAAACGTATGCATAGTATAGTAATTTTTTATTTTCCTCATGTACCCGTCATCTGATTATTTTTAATGAGTTAGCCATTTTAATTATTGAATTATTTAAGTTATCAATATGTTCATCCCAGTTGAGGTTTTCATCTAGAATTATACCTAGGTATTTCACAGAAGGGACTCTCTTTATTGTGTTATTGTTTATCTTTATGTTGTTTAGGTAATCAGGAATGGTTGTACTTCTGCTTTTAAATATTGTGTAGCATGTTTTGTTCAGGTTTACTGTTAATTTGTTATCATTGCACCATGTAAATATATCTGAAAGGAATGTTTTAATTGAATGTTTTAGTTGTTTGGGTGAATTTGAGGTTATGAAGCCATTGGTATCATCTGCAAATAACCTTGTTTTGACATCTTGTTTTGTACAGTTGACTATATCATTTGTGTAGATCAAAAATAGGAGAGGTCCCAGGACAGAACCTTGGGGGACACCATTGCTGATTGAGTTTAGCTTGGATCGTTTACCGTTTATGTATGTAAATTGCTTTCTATTGCTTAGGTAACTCTCAAACCATTTAAGTCCCTGGCCTCGAATTCCGTTGTGCCTAAGTTTTGAGAGTAAGATGTCATGGTCTACGGTATCAAATGCTTTGCTCAGGTCTAAGTAGACTCCTGCAACATGTTTCCCATTTTCAAGGTCTTGTAGTATATTGTCTAAGATTTCAGTCAGAGCCATTATTGCTGAGTGATTCTCTCTAAATCCAAATTGGTATTTGTATAATATTTTGTATTTGTTAAGAAATTGGTAAACTCTTTTGTACATTAGTTTTTCCATTAATTTGTTTAGGGTACTGAGTAGGCTGATTGGCCTGTAGTTATCAACTAGGTATTTCTCATTTTTCTTATGGATGGGTATTACTTTTGCAACTTTGAGATTTTCAGGAACAGTAGCATTTTCAAATGATAGGTTTATTATGTGGGAGATAGATGGTGCGAGTAGAGTGTCACACTCTTTGATTATTTTTGGCGAGATATTGTCATGTCCGCTTGACTTATTAGGATTTAGTTTCTTTATTTCTTCTAGGGTTTCTTGTTCATTGGTGGGACTAAGAAAAAAACTATGTGAATTTGTGTGTTTAAGATATTGCTTGTGTGCTATGCTATTACTGGTGTGTTTTGCTGCAAGTTTTTCACCAATTGAACAGAAGTGTTCATTTAATGTGCTGGCGATATCTTCATTGTTTGTCATTGTTTTATTGTTATAGATTAGTTTGTCAATTTGATTTTTCATTTTTGCTTTATGTGGGTTGATGATGTCTCCAAAGATTTTCCAGAGGGTATAAAGATTTTGCTTCTCGTTAGTGCACTTTTCCAATGTCAAATCAGCTGTTTGCAGCATTTTGTTTCTCAAATCCGTGTTTTTTACGCCAGCCACTAACCGATCGCGCAACAGCGACTCCTCCACCTGTCCATACTCGCAGTCTTTCACTCTGTCTCTTAACGCAGTAATATACGTGGACATGTTCTCAGTAGCTTGGTTATGTGAATTAAAATGGTAGCGTGTTATTATTAAGTTGCTTTTACCGGTACAATATGCTTGAAATGCATCGGAGACCTTTTGCGCTTCTTCGCCGGCGACATGAAGAAAGATACAGCATTGTACTCTTTCTGTCTTCGTTACAACACCTGCCACCATGGTATATATATCATATGCTCTTATCCATGTCTTCCAGTTCGATCTTGCATTGTTGCAGAGGATGAGCTGTCCTGGCGGCCTGAGACCAAGCAGTGTGTTAGCGGGCGGCATTCTTCCTCATCTGACACCATGTAAAAGTACAACGTCTGAACACTTTGACTTCTGGATACTGAATGCTTTATTCACCGTCCAGGGTCCTGAACCGCCGGCACCCTCTGTCTATGATGTCATCTCATTTACATATCCTTTGTTCTCCACACATGCCTGGATGTCTTTTATGCATATATTACAATAGGCTTGGCACTTAAAACCAAACGTTACTTGATTAGTGGAATAGCAGTAGTGGCCTACTCGGTGGTGCTGTTTATCTGGCTGGTGGTCTCACTCATTCTCTCTTTCTCTCTCTCTCTCTCTCTCTCTCTCTTTCACATGAGTATATGTATATATATATATATTACCTCGGTATACAGCCTCAGGCTAGCCTCAGGCTAGGGAGAAGGAAGCACGTGAGGTACCAGCAATTAGCATATACAACTCACGACTGGATTACGTGTCGTTGGGTTGCTCCGGCAAATTTAGTCTACATACAAGCTAATACGCAGTAAGTATCATAAAAAACTGTGGTTAGCTTAATCATGATGCATTAGAGCATCATTATGGAAAGTTTAGACTTTCTTTGGTCCATTTTGGACGAGTTATTTGGTTATAAAAAACCAAGGATAGAATTCCTTCTCGAAGGATTGAAACGATCATTAGCGGTTCTGTCAACACCCGAGTCACCGTGTGATTATGGGTAGAGATGTGGGCTCTGCCTCGTCTCCTGTGGAAATTCTCTCGTACTCTAATAGAGAGTAATGTTGGAGATGCTCCTGGGTTTCTTTTATAGACTCCCCACAAAACTTTTTCAGGCGTTTCTCCGAGTTTCGTAGCATTTTCTCCAACTTGTTGACGTAGTAGTCACAGGTGGGAGAAGTGTGCGGAACAGAGGGATGGGCGGGCCGATACACTGGTCCCGACCCCGCGTAAGGTTTGGGCTTGACCCACAACCCACGCACAAATTTAGCTTATTACGCCTGTGTTATAACGGTATAAACACGTTCTCTAACACCAATAGATGTCCAAATGAGTTTGAAACAACCATATTGTGACATATATATATACCGGGACTGACCAAAAATTTTTGTTTCAGCTCCCGATGGCCACGAAGCGGAGTAAGCGCGGTGCAGCAGCAGCCGAGGGGCGTGTTCCGAGTGGAGTGGACGAGGAGTACGACTCCTCACCCGTGTTGTCGGCAGGGCCTTCGACACAGCCCGGGGCGCATATTCTCTCCGAGGAGGACATAGTGCCTGACGGCGCCGCGGCTCAAAATTGGGAGACGCGGTTTGCGGCGATGGAGAGTCATATAATGGCTCTCAAACCACCGGTGTCTCGTAAACGGCGAATGCCGAGTGTTCAAGAGGAGTCTTCTTTGGAGGATTTCTCGGAGACAGACTCAGCGATGGAGCTTAGGGCTCCTCCTCCTTCTCCTAAACGGAGGAAGAAGAAGAAACATATCGTTTCTTCTGGTGATGATTTCACCAAGGAAAGGGGGAAGACTGGACTTGGCAAAAAGCGCAAGACCAAGTCCAAGAAGAAGAAGAAGAGGAAAGATTCTTCTTCTTCCGACTCGTCCACAGATTCCACTTCCATGGAATCGGACTCAGACACGCGATATGAAGGTGTCTATGCTGCCATTGGGGGCAAAGTGGCTAAGAAAGTGGAGAAGCCAAGGGCTAAGCGTGTGAAAACCACTACGCTTATGCGTGAGAACATTAATGGCCATTTCCGCACGTTTAAACCGGCGGAGATTATTTCCAAGTTATCAGATGAGTTAACAGGCATTAAAGGTGTTCCCAACTCCATCATTAAGGAGATGGATCGAGATGTCAATATGACGGAGGACCGTAAGAGATTTGAGGGTGTGTTGCACACAGTGCATAAGGCGGTGCTTGGTACCCTAACAGCTATTGCTCCTGTAGCAAACAGACGTGGGCTGGGGCCCGCCCACCACACCCTACCACGTCTATCCCGTTGGTGTTTACCGTTACGGGAAAATCATAGTATCCATTGTATTGAAAGATCATTTTTTATCCTGAATAAGTAGGTTAAAATTGCTGGTACCTCACATGCTTCCTTCTCCCTAGCCCACGTCTACCCGAGGCTTCTACCTCGGGAAAACAACAGTTATCCATCATCTATACCCAGGTAAGATTCGTATAACTATACTATATCTTTGGGTGGTTCATAACCTTATGACAGTTACCAGCTGCAGAACTGCAGCAATAATCTGATCTTTGAATTGAAGATTAAACTTCAGGGGGAACGGTTGTAGAAGTGGGGGGTACTTTACAACAATTTAACAAAGAGTCGTTGGGACGGACCTGGATCACTCCGGTCCGGCGGTAGCAGTGCACTCATATCCCGCAGCTGGGGGTTCAGGAGGAAGGGATGGGAAAAGGTGGGTTCTGCAGCAAGAAGAAAGAACTTAATAGAAGCTGTCGACATGGTGTAGTTTCATGTTCGCCACAGAGGGCGCCAAAATGAACCGATTACACGGGAATGGGCGAAGTATCTTTACTTGGTATCTTGGGTGAGCTCTGTAGACTTCTTCTCCAGATGCCAGCTTGGTAATTAGCACGATTTGTGTGCTGTCTTAATGCATCTTTGCATGGGGGGAGCTGTCCAGATGAAATATCACCTTTTCTTGATCGGAACATTTCATACCTGAGTTTGTTGACGTCTTTAATATTTGTATTCAAACTATACATGCTACAAGTGAATGCTTGTAGGGTTTCGAACATATCTTCTGTAACATGCCATTCCTGCCCAAAGGCTGTGAACAGTTCTCTGTACTCCTGGTTTTTGCAGATCAAATTGACAGCTTTGACCTTGCCCTGCCCAGCAAAGGAGCTGATGGAATCACAACCTGTATATGCATGGACACCAATCAATGCAGTGCATACATCCTTGCCGAGTATTGTCCCTAGCCTTGATATATCTATCAGTCTCATCGCATTATTTTTTCCTCTTCTCAATAGGATCCTTGTATCTATTTGCAAGTGGAGGGAGAGGAGGATTACGAAGACATCAGTGCCTTCAGAAATCACCACAACCTTGCTATAGTTTGCAGCTGCATGTTTTGTGTGGATCATCATCCTCGTATCGGCTTCTTCATGTGTGGATCTAAGCTCAACGATCTGCATCACATCATCCTTTGTTATCCTGAAACATCTTTCATCCGACGTTACCATCAGTATGATCTTGCCAAGTTTGTCCCTCCTGCGCATTTCTTTCCAATTCTCTGCCAGGAATGCGGTGAGCTTGGCTTTGCATTCTGTACTAGCCAAGATCCGTTTCCAGTTCTTGATTCGGTGTCC
>CM059192.1:56086853-56219976 GCA_030323885.1 Branchipolynoe longqiensis
TAATATAATACATGCTTAGTACTAATTCCTTGTTTGTATGTATATGCACTACATATAGAGTACTAATCTCTATTGAGTATATACATAGGTAATGCATACAGGGTACTATTACTAATCCCTGTATGTACATGCATATATCATGAATACAAAGTACTAATCCCTGTAATGCATACAGATTACTAATCGCTTTGTGTGTACATGCATATTTAATACATAGAGTACTAATCCTTATGTCTATGCACACGTATGTAATGCATATGAGTCTGAATCACGAAAAGAGGCCAATTGGGGGAAGTTGTCGGCATCTATCATTGGATGTCAGCGTCGAACAGTATAATTATAGTTTAGCATTAACAGAGGTATTGGAAAGTCCTTAACTTTATCCTGAATGTAAAGGTAGAGAAAACACAACAACCATATTTGTTTCTAGGATAATTTAATATAAACAAAGAAATGCACAACACTTTAAGAATTGCGATGCTGACATCTGTTAAAGTTGTCGACGTCAAGCATTGGATGTCGGCGTCGATCGGCATACTTATAGTTTAGCATTAACAGAGGTGTTGCAAAGTCCTTAAATTTATCCTGAATGTAAAGATAGAGAAAATACAACAACCTTATTTGTTTCTAGGATAATTTAATATAAAGCAAAGAAATGCACTACACTTTAATAATTGCGACACCGACATCTTAAATAAACCACCAAATGTCCCATTTTCGTGAGGCTGACTCATATATAGTTAATCTCTAGTGTGAATACCTAAATGTAATACATATAGAATACTAATCTCTAGACCGCGCGCGATGGCCGAATCGGCGGAGCGCGGACATCATGTGTAGGAGATCGGGAGTTTGGTTCCCGGTCGAGTCAAACCAATGACTTTAAAATCGATGCATGTCGCTTCCTAGCCTGACACTCGGCATTAATAGGATCGGGCAAGGACTAGACTGGTTAGCTTCGTGTCAGGATAATGTAACTGAATGGGATATCAGGTCATGGTGCTGGTGGCCTGATTTCCCAGTGGGGCAGCACTATACAGTCGCCATGAGTGTGCACTGTCACAACTCGGTACCCATCCTGATGTGATCTTTGATGTTGCCAGGACATAAAACTCCAACAACCAATCACTAATCTCTAGTGTATATGCGGTGATTGGAATTGTTAATGACATTGGCCCATCTTAGCATTGAGGCGAATGAGTGGGTGCTGGCTATTGGTTTTCATTGGTGCACCCCCCCCCCCCAATCCCCATTGCTTATGTGAGTGTGTGAGTGTCTGCTTGTGTGCTGGTGAGAGTGTCTGCTGGTGTGAGTGTGTGGTGGTGTAAGAGTGTGCTTGTGTGAGTCCGTGTGAGTGTGAGTGTGTGGCGGGTGGCTATTGGTTGTCATTGGTGTGCCCTCCCCCATCCCCATTGCTTGTGTGAGTGTCTTATTTTGTGCTGGTGAGAGTGTCTGCTGGTGTGAGTGTGTGCTGGTGTAAGAGTGTGCTTGTGTGAGTGCGTGCTTGTGTGAGTGTGTGGCGGGTGTCTATAGACTACATCACTGTTCCAGCGGTGTGGTGCATTGTGGGATGGGTCAGAGCAAAACAACCCCCCCTCCCCCCAAAAGCACATGGCACATGCTAATACACTGGGTGCAGCTATGAAATGTGCTAGTTTCGGCTCATCTCAGCTCTTGTTTGAAACATAGAATACTAACTAAAAATATATATATAATAAATTAAGATATTAATCTTTTATCCAGCATTGCATTTACATCAATATAATCAGCACATCTTATGCCATGTGCATTTAGATTTAGAAAGATCTAGGCACTCAGACTAGTGTTAAAGCCATAGCCAGAGTACTCAATGCATTGTCAATGGCAGTGAGCAATCTCCATACAGAAGAAGTAAAATATTGATAAAACCACACCACCTAGGCACAAACCGCTGGGAATACATATAGAAAACATGTTTAAGAAAAGGATTATATTAAATTTATAAGGTTAGGGTTTTGGATTTCTATTTATTTTGAATAAAACTGACATTTTTCAATGCGCGTATCGGCAAACTCAATGGCCGTATGCCTTTGCTCCCAAGGCCGTTTTCAGCACATGCGCAGTCGGAACCGTGATGTAGTCTATTGGATGTCATTGGTGCGCCCCCCCCCCCCTCCCCATGACCACCACCCACCACCACCACCACTACGCGCCACCTGGTCCCTACTACCGCCCCCCCCCCCCTCTCCTCTCCACCCCACCCTGCCTCCCACTCATACACTCAAACTCACAGACACTCACACTCTCACTCATACTCAAAAACACGCACACACGAACACACGAACACACGCACACATGCACTCTAACATATTCGCACACATGAACGCATGAATGCACTCACACACGCACACACTCACACAATCACATATACATAAACTCACGAACCCACACAAGCACACACTCACACCGGCACACACACAAACGCTCATACACACAAAGAAGCACACACTCACAACCATACACTCACACACGCACAAACAGACACTCTCACAAGCACACACTCACACATCTATGCTGCCCCAAACACGCTCACACACACTCACACACATTCACATACTCACACACTCACATAAGCACATACTGACACAATCACACTCTCACACCAGCACACACTCACACAAGCACACTCTCACACCAGCACACACTCACACCAGCACACTCTCTCACCAGCACAAAAGCAGACACTCACACACTCACAAAGCAAACACTCACACACACAAAGAAGCACACACTCACAACCATACACTCACACGCTCACACACACAAACATACACTCTCACAAACACGCACACACACACTGACACAAACACACGTTCACACACTCACACACACACAATCAGACACAGTCACATACACTCACACACACTCACACACACTCACACACGCTCACACACACTCACACAAGCACACTCTCACACCAGCACACACTCACACCAGCACACACTCTCACACCAGCAAACACTCACACCAGCACACACTCTCACCAGCACACAAGCAGACACTCACACACTCACACAAGCACACACTCACAGAAGCACACTCTCAGACCAGCACACACTCTCACCAGCACACACTCTCACCAGCACACAATCATACACTCATACACTCAACCAAGCAAACACTTACACACACAAAGAAGCACACACTCAAAAGCATACACTCACATACGCGCACATACACACACACAGAACTACACTGACACACTGACACAAACACACGCTCACACACACTCACATACACTCATACATTCACACACTCAGACACACTCACACACACTTAACCACACACCACTACTTTCCCAAACCTTCCGGTGTGAACCGCCAATTTGAATTTTGAAAATACTTGTGACTTTAGATTTTGCACCAAAAACATATGTAATTAATTTCCCTCCTCCAACTCACCACACCCGCAACAGCTTCCTCTGCATTATTCCTTTGTAGAGCAGGCTCTTTTTGTACATTTTAATTTAATCAACTATTAATTAGCCAACAAGTAATTCTTTAATTATCACCGACCAATATATCAATTACATCAATGTCATTGCACTTCAATTTTATTTCCCCTCCTGATATGACCTTAGATGTTGCTAGGACGTAAAACAACGAAAAACAAACAAACTCAATTTTATTCAATTTTGCATACCTATGACCATGACCACAATCAATAGTTCAATTCCATTGTTTATTTTAACAATCCACATTTGGTTTCAACAATTGCACTAGCGTGCTTAAATATTGTCCTTAAAGATGTGCGCGGGTGATTTTACCACGTATCCATGACATGAATATTTGAGCTACATTAAAGGGCTGTCATACTACGACCTAAGAGCCAACATAAGCCCGGTGTAGGTGACTTTTCGTCATTACGTTGAGCTATGTTGGGTTATGTTATGTTGATGTTAGAATGATGTTAGACTGATGTCAAGCTCGATGTGAAGCCGTTATGTCGGGATGATGTTACGCTGACGTTAGCCTGACATTAGGCAACCATTACAGCTGCATCGGTGATGTTAGATCTACGTTCCGTTACATCAGAGCGATGCACAGTCAGGGAGGAACGTTCGGCCAGCGTTAAGTCAATGTTGCTCTAACGTCGGCCGAACAAGTCTGTGGCGCATGGAGAACGTCACTCCAAGATTTTGCTAACGAGTTCTGACGTAGTTGACATTGTTGATGACCCTTTAGCATGCACGTAACGTCAGTGACATCATTCGAACATGTTCTGAACATGGAGGGAACGTATATACACAAGGCGCGGGTGGGTCGGGTGCTTTGACTGACATTGGCCCATGTTTCCGTTATGTCTAGCGCATCAGCCACGCTCTGCGATCACGCTGACGACGTTGGTGTGACATTAGGGGGACATTAGGCTCTCGGTCGACCGACGTCGACTGACATCGAGATATAACGGTCGAGTCGGACGTGGTAGCGTTCGAGCGAACATGATCATGCTAGGCCAACGTTAGAGCACCGTTGGAGTCATGCTAGCCTGGCGTCGCGCACGCTGGAGTGTCGCCAGTCCGACACTTACACAATATGCTAGCCCGACGTCATGGTGACGTCACACCCACGTCAACTACGCTGCATCAGCATTCAACTTGTGCCGCAATTTGCATACTACGCCGAAAACTTCGACGTAATATAATTATTTTCATGTTGTGCCTACGCTGACGTCATTACGTTATAGTGTGACAGGGCCTTTTAAGAAAGATCACACTTAGAAATGGCTATTTGAGCTTGAACTGAATAGGTCTGGATTGATCTGACCAGCACTATCAGACTCTAAGTTCCACATGGATATTTATTATTCAATATTAGCAGTTCTGTGATGAAAGTTAAGCTTATTGTATTTAACAACGTCTCTAGAGCACATTAATTTTTATCATCGGCTATTGGATGTCAAACATACGGTCTTTCTGATATATTTCTTTGGAGGAAACCCACTGCCGCCACAAAATAGGCTACTCTTTCCAATAAGCAGCAAGGGGTCTTTTATATGCTTCAGGTTAAATGCCACACACACAGGTAAACGTGGGTAGGTTGATTGCATTAGGGAGCCTAGATAATCTAATGGTTAATACGCACGCCCCGGAATGGCAGAGATGTGGGTTTGATGGCTGCTCTAGGCATGATGTACCCTTTTGTTGCAACACCTCACCCCGACTCTACTATATATGTGCTACATCATTTATTATGTGTATATAAATAAAGAATAGTCTTGAATGTTTGTTGGTGTGCTTGTCCGGACACCTCTCGCTTCCCAACATCCGTTACTCTCTGCCAGTCTACAAGGCCCTCTGTAACCAGGCACTCTCTGCTTCCTTCCTCCAGGGAACCGAATCCAATGGTCTCTCGCCACTCACTGTGGTGGTCTCTGTGGCAGAGTGGTTAGAGTGTCTGACTTTTTTCTAGGTCGGACTCCTAATCTGAAGGTTGGTGGTTCGATTCCTCGTGCCCCCATCTCTGCCAATTTGGATTTCCACCGCTGTGTATAACTTACAGCGTCATCAAAGGCCAGTTGCTCTCATACCATATCTATGTGGTGTGGGAGGTTAAAAATCCCTTGGGTCGGTAAAAGTGTAGGCTCGGGCTTTCAATCGACAAACTGTCTAATGGTGAAAACAAGCCGATTCAGGCTTATCCATGATAGGCAGTATACATCTTCAACAACAACAACAACAACTTCAAGCTTGAATATTATATGTATATGTTATTAAGTTGTTATATATGTATTTATATAGGCCATTCCATCCTATATAATTGTCTGACAGCGTGGGTTCGATGCCCGGTCAGGTCAAACAAAAATCTCTTAAAACAAATGGAAATTGCAGCGGTGGGAGAATGTTGGGTGGCTTTCCGTGTGGAAAGTCGTGGGTTCGAATCCTGGCCGAGTCAACCCCATTGGCAATTGTCTCTACCGAGCCGGGTCCTCTGCATTACTAGGATAGGGCGGTGTCAGGGTAATGTGACTGAGTGGGATATCAGGTCATGGTTCCGGTTGCCCGGTCTCCTGAGTGGATGCAGCACTATAAAGCCATCATGAATACGCACTCTCACACCAGTGGCAATTTAACCATTATGCTGAGTAGGCTTAATCCTGGGGTCCCAGACGGGAGGCGGGAGCCTAAGGATACATACACAAACGTGACTTGAGTGTACTGAAGCTCAGCCCAGGGACTGGGTGTTAGTTAATCCGCCAATGATATGACCAGAGGAGTTTCCAGGATGTAAAACCCCAACAAACAAACATCTAAAGCTGCATTTTCTGGCTGCCTTACCTGGTACTCCAGATTGCTAGTATAATAGATCAAATATTGGCCAGCTAGGACTATCTTCAAATGATTCCCCATGACATCACCTCCGCCAATTTGCATTTCCACCGCTTTGTATAACTTACAGCATCATCAAAGGACAGTTGCTATTAGTCTTATACCATGTCCATGTGGTGTAGGAGGTTGAAAATCCCTTGGGTCAGTAAAAGTGCAGGCTCGGTCTTTCTATCGACCAACTGTCTAATGGCCAACAAAAATAGACTATCCAGACTTATCCATGATAGGTAGTATAAATCTTCAAGAAACAAGAAGAAAACTAGAAAAAAATACCGCTGTCCCTTGTAATGTGTGGTTTATAACCCGCTGTCGCAGTTTGAGCGCCCTGCCAGTTTCAGCTGACTGCATACACTCAAACTTAAGGCATTGTCAATGGTCGTGAGCAATCTTCATACAGAAAATACAGAAGAAGTGAAATATCTCTAAAACCACACCACCTATTAACAAATCGCTTTGTTCACATATAGAAAACATCTTTACCAAAAAGATTATATTAAATTTATAAGGTTAGGGTTCTTGATTTCTATTTATTTTGAATAAAACTAATGTTTTGCACTGCGCGTACCATCAAGCTCAAGGCATTGTCAATGGTGGTGAGCAATCTTCATACAGAAAATACAGGAAAAGTGAAATATCTCTAAAACCACACCACCTACAAACAAATCGCTTGGTACACATGTAGAAAACATCTTTACCAAAAACATTATATTAAATTTATAAGGTTAGTGATGATGCTGTTAGATTTTGATGCATGCGCATGAAACTGACAGTCAGCTGAAACTGGCAGGGCGCTCAAACTGCGACACCGGTAGAGGGCGCGGGGTGTAGGAGTGCAGTGTGTGTGTGTGTGTGTGTGGGAGAGAGCAGAAATAGACCTCCGTTCATTATATCTTGACGTCGAGTTGATGGAGATGTAATAAGCCATTCTTCTTTCTAATCGAGCGGCCTCCTTTTGAACTTTGTTGATCGTTTCAGTGGGTTTCTATCGGCCTTTCCGCCAACCCGTCCGCCCGCCCGTCCGCCCGTCCCACCGTCCGTCCGTCTCCATATTTTTATTTTATTTAGTTTTTTTTGTGTGTGATGAGTGTATTTATACTGCCCATAACGGTAAAGTCTCATGACTGTTTTTTCGCTGCTAGACATTAAAGGCCCGGTCACATCCACGTTAGTGGACGTAGTTGAACGTAGGTGAATGTAGTGGAGACTAACCTGGGTCAAACGTAGTGTAAGTTTGTTAAATACGTTGAAGTATGTTAAGGTATGGCAGGTGAGCCACCAAATGATACGGATAAATACGTTAAGGTACAGATGCTGGTATGTTCAACTACATTCAACTACGTTCAACCAGTTCAACTACGTTCAACTACGTTCAACTACGTTCAACTACGTTCAACTACGTTCAACCACGTTCAACGTACGTTCAACTACGTTCAACTACATACAACTATGTTCAGCTATGTTCAACTATGTTCAACTATGTTCAAATACATTCAAATACGTTCAACTATGTTAGCCTCCACTATGTTCAACCACGTTCAACTACATCCACTAACGGCTATGTGACCAGGGCATGCACGACGTGGAACGACCATGGTTTTGTGTGGGTCAAAGTATGCTAGAGTATGCTAGAGTATGCTAGAGTATGCTAGAGTATGATAGAGTATGCTAGAGTATGATAGAGTACATTAAGAGGTACGTTATACTATGTTAGAGTATGCTAGAGTATGTTAGGATCACAGATGCAAATTCAGCCTCTAATGTACTGCTCTTTTGAACATATCCAAAAATTAAATCGGAGATCAGAGCTCAGCCACATTATTACCAAGTTAACATCACGGACAAGTATGGATGCTGGTATGTTCAACTACGTTCAACTATGTTCAACTACGTTCAACTACTTTCAACTACATTAGCCTTCAGTACGTTCAACTATGTCCACTAACGGCTATGTGACCGGGGCTTAACAGTGTTGTGACAAATATGTGGGTTAATTGGTGTTGTTTGCTTAATGTAGAGGTGTTAAGCAAATTATATTATTTTGCTATAAAATATGCACCAATGCATAGTATTTAACTGCACCCAAATCTAGTAACCGAATAGCTTCATATTCACCATGTAAATTAGGAAAATGTTACGAATCCTGGTCGAGTCAAACCAATGACTTAAACATTGATACTTGTCGCTTCCTAGCCAGATTCTCTGCATTACTAGGATAGGAAGACCAGTTGTCTGCAATGGAAATTTCCCCTGTTTTATTTATTTTTTGGTGAAGTATTTATTCATCTGAATATGACATTTGTCAGCACCGGAGCACTGGTCTTCCGGCCATTTTACTATTGGAATTGACATTCTAAATAATTTAAGTTTGGTCAGTGCTGTATTAGTCACAGCACCGATCCTGTAGAGTGGCTCCTGCTGTATAATTTACAGCACCAGTCACTGTAGTTCATGCAAAAATGGGGAGCAGCACCAAGTAGAAAGTGTATACTCGGGGCAACTCAAAAAGTTGTTGTGGGTTACATTTTTTCTCTCATAAAACAAGCTAAGTTTATAGTTGACAAGACATTTTGTCTGTCTTATATAATGTTCAATGTGTTTAAACAGATTGATAGTTGTGTAGGATGTTTGGTGTGTTGATGGTTTGTTCATGATGGTTAAGGGTGGTGGCAGGGGAGGAGGGCCCATTAGGGTGGGTGGTGGGTGGGAGGAAAAACCCTAATATACAAAAACAACTAATTCACACAAAAAAACACCAAAAACCACGGTAATAATGACTAGGCTGAAACGCTAGTGCCAGTAATGACACAACTTCCCATTATCTCCCAGCTAACAATGCACAATAAGCATGCAGCTATAAACGTAATGCCGGGCTGGAACCAAGAGGAAAGCGGCCGACCGAATGTTGTTGCCTTAGTTCTACATAATATATTGAATATGAAGCACTATTTAACTGTAGGCTAAAATGTCATCCGTTGACCGAGTACGGTGGTCGAATCGGTAGAGTGCGCGCCTTGCTTGCGGAAGTCAGGAGAGCGATTCCTCATCGAGTCAAACCAATGGCTTATTAAATTGATACTTATCGCTCCCCAGCCTGGCGCTCGGCATTAATAGACTAGCGCAAGGACTGGTTATATTAGCTCAGTGTCAGGATATTATGACCGAGGGGGATATCAGGTCATGGTGCCAGCAGCCTGATTTCCAAGTGGGGCAGCACTATGAAGTCAACATGAGTGCACACTGGCTCAGATGTTGCTAGGATGCAAAACTCCAACAACCAGCTAACTGTTATCAGTCGATTTTTGAGAATGTCTTTAAATACTCGATACTCGATACAATCATTTTCTGCGAGCATTATTTCTTGGTACTACCTTCTTCTTCTTCTTCATTGTCCATTGGTGGCGATGATGACAGCAACTCATCATTTTGTTGTGAACTCGTTGATGACCAATGAGTCCAACTTGTGTTTGGAATGTTCTCTGTGGCGGAGTGGTTAGAGTGTCTGACTTTTTTCTAGGTCAGACTCCTAATCTGAGGGTCGGCGGTTCGATTCCCCGTGCCCCCAGCTCTGCCAATTTGGATTTCCACCGCTGTGTATAACTTACAGCGTCATCAAAGGCCGGTTGCTCTCATACCATGTCTATGTGGTGTGGGAGGTTAAAAATCCCTTGGGTCGGTAAAAGTGTAGGCTCGGGCTTTCTATCGACCAGCAGTGGAATGAGGAAGACCAGTCGTCTATGACTGAAATTTCCCCTGCTTAAACAACTAATGGACCAACAAATAAATAAATAAATAAAAATGTGCGGTGACATGTTGGACACGTGTGCGTAGCTACTGCCAGCAAAAGGCCATTTGATGATGGTGGAAATCTTCTATAAGACCTTATCCATCGCAAAGTCAGACGGGATGGCCAAATGAGTTAGAGCGTCCATCTCCCATGTGGTAGATCGTGGGGTCGTGGGTTCGAATCCTGGTCGAGTCAAACCAATGACTTAAAAATTGATACTTGTCGCTTCCTAGCCAGGCGCTCGGCATTATTAGGATAGGGCAAGGAGCAGTGGAATGAGGAAGACCAATCGCCTGCGACTGAAATTTCCCCTGCTTAAACAACTAATGTACCAAAAAAAAAAAAGAAGCATGCTGCACAGTGATGGTACTCCCAACATTAGTTCTTGCCTATAGAGGACAGGTCGGTGGTGGAAATCCCGTAGGAGACCTTTTCCAAAGAACATATTGCACAGTGATTTATATATCCAACATTAGGAGTTCCACTGTTCATCTGAATGGGAGTTGGTGGTGAAAATCGTCTATTGATCAGATTGAATTACCACATAAGGCCTGGGTTTCCATTCAGCTGTTTTAATTTGTACTTGTCACTGGCTAGGCTGGTGTTTGTCAATACTAGTGTGATGGACCGCATCCTACTCCAGTTGAGGAATAAAAAGTAATACTGACGTTGCTTCAAACCCCAGTGTGTTCTCGGGTTTATTCCGCCAAGGTCAGAATAGAAGTGGCCTGTCACTGTCCAGCTGGAAAACAGCGCCACCACTAGCCGTGGGTGGAACAATCCACCATACGGGACTAGCTGTTCATGCTAGCGTGCTGCCACCTATCGATACTTCTTATCAACATAGCCCACTGTGTGGTGGTGGGGCTCATGAGAACTAGATGCGCGGCAAGGAAGGACGAGGAGGCGGGAGTGGAATAAGAGGGCATTTTATTGAGTAAATGCCCGAGGCGTTTCATGAACATACAATGAATGTGAGGTGTAATAAATCAACAATACAGGTAAAGGTAAAATATAACATCATGTATGATGCATGCTCATGATGAGAGCGTCAAATGTCAGTGTTATAATGAAGTGTAAAATCAGGTAATGTCAGTAGTTGGGAGGTGGGCCCGAGGAGCCCTCAACCAGGAGAGAGGAGAGGGCTCGAGGGGCCGCCGAGGGAGCGAGGCGTGGGACGTAAGCGTGGACCGCCTCAGAGGTCCAGGTCCCTTGGGCCATGATGTCGGAGATGTCGACTCCGGCGGCATGGCAGGCCTGGGCGGCGCCCCGGCGGAGGCTGTGGAGGGTGAAAGCCTCGGCCCCCCGGACACCTCGGGCGTGAAGGGCGCCTCGCATGAGGGCAGTGAGTGTGCGCGGGTCGAGGGGGCGACCGGAGGGCATGATGAACGCCGGGGCGTCGGGAGGCGCGGGGGACTGCCGGGTGGCCGCGTTCCAGGCGGCCAGAGGGCAGAGGCCCGGCCTCGGGCAGGCAGGGATGAAGAGGGCGACGGCGCCCGAGGGCCCGGATATGGTCTTTGAAGTCCTGACCGTGACCCGGAGGCCGCCGGGGGCGGGGGCGACGTCGCCGCGGGTGATGGTGTGGGGGCCCCCCCAGCCCTCGGGACTCGGCGACAGCAGGTTGGATTGTCGCAGCATGCCGAAGTACCCGAGGAGGAGGGCGGCCCGAGGGGTGAGTGAGGCCGGTCCCGCGAGGGCGAGGTGAGAGATGACGAGGGCGAGCAGAGGAGGCGTCAGAGGGGGCGCCTGGCGAGGCGCGTGGGTCGAGGCGCGCTCGGCACCTCGGCAGACGTCCTTGGCGAGGGCAGAGTCGAAGGCGGTGGTTGACCCTCCGGCCGCCCCGGTCCAGGTGCGCGCCCCGGACAGGGCGTTCCTGATGGAGGCCGGGGCGAGGCCTCGGGCGTAGAGGCAGGCAGTGTAGCCGGCGATCTGGAAGTCGGTGGGGGCGAGGGGGGCGAGCCCTCGGGCCACACAGTAGGTGACGTAGTCGCGGGCCTGGCGCCGGCGGTTCCTCCATGTCGAGGGGGCCAAGGAGGCGAGGCGCAGGCGGGCGATGTCCTCCACCTCGGCCGGGGGAAAACCTGCATCAGAGGCCGGGGTTAAAGGGGAAAGCGTCATGTGAGGGCGATATGCTGCGGAGCCCGAGGCGAACGACGCCGGCGCGGGCCACCTCGGCCCAGGGTCCGTCGAGGTGGGCGCGGCTGAGCGCGTCGGCGAGGATGAGCTCGGCCCCGGGCTTGTGGAGAATGGTGAGGGTGAAACATCGGGTCGCCGCGAGGAGCCAGAGCTCCCGAGCGCAGGTCCCGAGGGTAGCATCGCGGGCGCGGCCCGAGGTGAGGGAGGCGGCGGAGGCCATGTTATCAGTGTGGGGGGTGGGGTGGGGGGGTCGGGGTCAGGGGGGAGGCCGGGGAGGAGGGTGAGGTAGGCTGTGTCGGCGGGGGAGGGTGTGGGGGGGCGGGGAGGGGGGGAGGGTTGGGGAGGGACGGAGGCGGGCGGCGTCCGGTTGGTCGGTAGAGATGAGAGAGAGACGGCGGGGCCTGTGGTGAGGCCGAGGCGGGGGGAGGCCGGGTGGTCGGCGGAGATGAGAGAGGAGTGGCGGTTGG
This sequence comes from Branchipolynoe longqiensis, assembly GCA_030323885.1. NCBI lineage: Eukaryota > Metazoa > Annelida > Polychaeta > Phyllodocida > Polynoidae > Branchipolynoe > Branchipolynoe longqiensis. Next base: position 56,099,608 of record CM059192.1, read on the forward strand.
GTGCAGGGTGGCGGTGTGAGAGAGGGTCTGTTGAGCCGCGGCGGGTGGCGGCAGTGGGGGGGGCTTTGAAGCCTGGTGTGGTGTGAGTGGTTGGGTGCTCTGCGGTCAGGGCGCGGGCGGGCGGCGGGATGTGAGGGGGCGGCGAGATGTGAGGGGGCGGCGAGATGTGAGAGGGCGGGAAATCAGTGGGCGGTGAGATGTGAGGGTGGTCGGTTGTGGGTGTGCGTGGGTCAGCGTGGGGGGTGGGTGGGGCCGGCTGGGTCCCTCCGGGCCGTGCTGGAGGGGGCGGCGGACTAAAAATCCGCCGAGGGGGCGGGGTCCCCCCGCAGCCGGTTTCGTTTGCTATTGCATACGGCCTCGGAATGCATGGTGAGGAACTTTCTAACGTTGGCACAGTATGCGCAAGCGTGTCGATACCTTGACGCCCCCTCCTCATGTGTCTCGCCGGCGCCTGCCCGGTCGCATGAGGCGATCTCGCGGTTCTAGGAGGGGCATGGGGCGCCGTGGGATTCCCGGAGGTAGGGAGTCCTGGTGTCGGTCTGGGGGCGGGGGAGGAGGGGTCTGGGGGCGGGGCGGGGGGGGTCGGAGGAGCGGGGAGGGATGGGGAGGGCGGCTGTGGGTGTGGTGAGGGCCTCCATCCTGAGCATGTTGATGGCGGCGGGGTCATGCCAGCCGTGTGGGAGCCTACCGTCCGCGATCCATGTGAATACCGTCTCCGAATAACGGCGGACGGTAGCCCAGGGGTGGACGAGATTGTCTCGGTGAATGGTGAGGGCGTGGTGGCTGAGTCCGGGAAGGGAGTGGGCGGGGAAGGCGGGGTGGGCCTCGAGCATGCGGAGGGCGAGGTTGTACTCGTCCTTGGTGGCCTCCCCTCGCTTCAACGCCTTTCTCTCCGCCCCCCGCTCTATGAGGTCACAGGGGAAGATGTAGTGGGGGGAAATACCTTTCCGTCGACCGGCGTTGTGTGTGTCGGCTGAGTCGAGTATTTCCCGGACAGCGTCTGCAGCGGAGGTGGCCGAGTGGGCGTGGGCGTCGCGGTAGTGGAGAGGGGGCGGGGCCTCGGAGGTCTGAGAGGCGGATGCCCCTCCCCTGGTGAAGCGGATGTAGTCGGGGTGAATGGCCCCCGGGGCCGCCGGCAGGGGCGGCGGAGGCGGGTGAGCCCCCCCCCTGGTGTGGCGGGGCGTGCGGGGGGCGTCGATGTGCTGAGGCGGCGCCGGCGGGGGCGCGGCGGCCGCGGCGGGGGCGTGGTGGGGCGCGGCTCCGCGCTGGTCCCGGGCGTCGATTATGTCGAGCCTCGCCGTCATGCGTTCCATGGCCGCGACTGTGTCGAGTAGAGTGGCCTGCATGGTGCGTCCCCATTCCGATGGGGGGTCGCCGGGGGCGGTCCTCGGGAGAGGGGCGGCCTGAGGGGGCGAGGAGGGCGCGGATGAGTGTGTCGATCCGGTCGATCCCGCCTCGGAGATGCGCTGTGCCTCCCTGCGGGCGGCGCGCCTCCCCCGGCCTCGTCCGTTAGGCATGTTGGGCGTGTAGAGAGATGAGGCCAAAGAAAAAGAGGTGTGAGGAGCGGAGTCTGTGGAGGCAGGAGGGCGAGTGGCCGGAGGAGAGGCTGGAGGCGGTTATAAGGGAAGGAGAAGGGGGGGGGGGGTTATGTAATAGAGAGAGAGAGCTGGAGGACAGAGGAGGGGAGGGGGGGAGAGAGAGGGGGGGGGAGCGTCCTCCCTCGCCTCGCATCAACCGCAATGCAAGCATTACGACCAATGCAAGCACTACTTTGATTAGTATCAGGATAATGTGACTGAGCCACGGTACTAGTGCAGCCGTTGTGGGGCAACACTATAAAGTCACCATTAGTGTGTGTACTGTCACAAATCTGGAACCGTACTGATAAGACCTTAGATGTTACCAGGACCGAGAATCCCAATACAACTGACGCATACCCTGAGTGAGAGTAGTGGAAACTAACTTGAATGTTATGTCTGGTGCCACATGTCCGTCGGCTCATCGGTTTAGTTAAAACCAAGCATTGCTCTAGAAACGTAGACTCTTCTTTGGTCACTTGTCGTTTTTTGTCCACAGTATGTCTGTCGAAAGTGGCACTCTGACCCAATACCATCAGGCTCGAGCTTATTATTGCGTGATCACGTGATCAAATTAATGAGAGTAGTCATTATGTACCCTGTTTTACAGAGTTTCCAACAAATGTCTAAAGTTGGGCCAGTTTGTAGTCTGAGATCGCAATTTACGAGTACATTATATATATATATATATATATATATATATATGTTTGTACATATTTACATATATGTACATATTTACATATATGTACACATTTATACATAGTACAATTTATATATAGTACAATTGATATATTATATATATATATAAACATATATATGTTTATATATATATTTGTGACGCATAACGCATTATACAAGTATAAATGCAAGGGCAACATGTACTCCCTATATTTGCTCTATGCGCATTAGTGGAGTGCCCCCCCCTCCCATCCCAGCTGTCGGGTTAATTGCCGGGCAAGCGCCCCCTCTTGTCACACACTGGAGGATACATATCCATATATGCATATCCATGTATACATGTATATTGCAGATAATGTATATTTTGTGCTTGATATATATATATATATATATATTAATATATGGAGATATATAAATATATATATATGTATCTATAAATAATGCACATTACGCGCAAAATTACCTTGTTCGTTGCGTATCACTTGCGGAACTATTGTCTGTTTTTACTTCAAAATGAATTGCTACAGGCACTCAACGCGGGTCCAGGCGGGGGGATATTAAAGCGCTTGCTTCTCGCCAGGGGGAGCAGAGGCGCGCCGCATTCCGCCCTGGTGGGACATCACAGAACTAACCCAACACAGGCGTTAACCCTACGGCTGTGTGCACGCGGTGCACATATATACAATCATAGACATATATAGACATACATAGACATACATAGACAAACATATACATACATTATACATACATTATACATAGATACATGTATACACTTGACGGTACTGCACTCCAGTGACCAGCGAAGAAACACAGGTACGTGCTTTTGCTTTTGCTGGCAGAAGGTTGGTTGCTTGATGGAGTTTTACATCCTGGCAACATCTAAGGTCATATCAGGATGGGCACCGACTTGTGGCATTGCACACTCATGGTGACTTTATAGTGCTGCCCCACTGGGACATCAGGCCACCGGCACCATGCCCCACTATCCCACTCAGTCACCTTATCCTTACAATGAGCTAACCAGTCCTTCTCATATCCCATTAATGGTTTGACTCGACCAGGAACCCACCTCCCAATTTCCTGCATGTGAGGCCCGCGCTCTACCGATTCTACCATGTCGGGTCATGGTGCCGGCGGCCTGGTCTCCCATGGGGCAGCACTATTAAGTCGCCATGAGTGCGCACTCTCACAAGTCGGTATCTGTCCTGATATGACCTTAGATGTTGCCAGGATGTAACACTCCAAAAAACAACCAAGTTATCCAACCCAGCTGATACTATACAGTAATATTGTAATTTATATGGCCTGCATGGGGGTGGCCTAGCGGTAGTAATGCCTGCTTCACTTGGGATCGATCCCAAGCCGAGTTAAACAGCAGCAATGACAAACACAATTGCCACTTGTCGCTGCCTACCATATTTTGCGCTGGGTATCCATTGGGTGGATAACTTGCCTGACTGAGTGAGATCTCGGATCCTGGTACCACTGGAATGGTATCGCAGTCCGGCAGTAATGTCAAGCAATTAGAAGCGCTTGTTGCAAAGCACCCAGGATGGAGTTAACTAAGGCGGGGGCATCTGGGATGAGCACTCAGCCTAGATAGTGGAATAAATAGCAAATAAAACAAAATCCTATTAAGGAGGACCTTATGCATTAGAATCCATGCAATAGTGTGATTAACAACAACTTAAACATAATCTATTAGGAGGGTAGATGGAGTAGTATACAATCAATAGGGGATAAGTAACAAATAAAAATAAATCTATTATGGAGGTACATGGAGTAGTATACAATCAATAGGGGATAAGTAACAAATGAAAATAAATCTATTATGGAGGTACATGGAGTAGTATACAATCAATAGGGGATAAGTAACAAATGAAAATAAATCTATTATGGAGGTACATGGAGTATTATACAATCAATAGGGGATAAGTAACAAATGAAAATAAATCTATTATGGAGGTACATGGAGTATTATACAATCAATAGGGGATAAGTAACAAATGAAAATAAATCTATTATGGAGGTACATGGAGTATTATACAATCAATAGGGGATAAGCAACAAATGAAAATAAATCTATTATGGAGGGGAGCGGCAAGTGGTGACCCTTAGCCTCGTGGAAGTGGGTTAAACTGCATGGCATACCAGTTTCCCCTGGTGGAGACTATTTGAACCAATGTTGGCAGTACACTCCAATTTGAATAATATGCACATATAAAATATATATTCACAAATCTCACAATGTGTATGGCAGGCATTGATTTGCTGCTCTGATGTGTTTCCAAGGTGCTGAGAGTAAATGTTTGGACTGTCAACTTTGTGTTCTATTCACCCTATTCACACGCGGCCTAATTAGGCATCAGAACGAGGCTGAGTAAGCGTCAGTATTGGAAATGGCCATAAGACACTACTGTGTGCCGATGTGTATAAACTACTACATAAATTAAAGGAGTAAAATTTGAAGATATTAACTTTTGAAACTATCATAATCATTTTTGCTTACCTTTTTTCTATTTATTGGTCAATTTTCATGAAGATTGAGTAATGATCAGATGCATTTCAGTAGGCAACGTCAACAAAGTCACTCACCTTGGCTGCCAATCTTTTATTAAATTCAAAATTGCATAACTTTCTTAATATAGATATATTTAAAAAATATATTTAACCCTTTTAAAGCTTTTATTAATTTGTAATTACTAAGACTAGTTGTTAAACTGTGTTGCACAGATAGCTATGCTGACAGTGCTGCATTACATGATACCACCATAATTATGCAGACTTGAAGTTGACAGTCACATTGTAGTTAAAGAATGGGAAAAATCACCATGCAAGGGTCACCCAATCTTCATGAAAATTGGCCAATAGATAGAAAACAGGTATGGAAAGATGAATATGTTACTTTAAAAAATGAATACTCTCAAATTTGAGTGATTTCGATAGGTTTTGGTAAACAAAAAAGTATTCACATTACTTTACATACAGCGGCACCTCGCAGACGCGTAAGTGCCTCGGTCTGGTTTCAACATGGCCACGGCGTGAATAGGGTGAATACATTACAATTCAATTCATGCACCGCGTCTAGTATGATGTTTCTGATAGCGTCCAATAGACAACAATTGACTATCGGCACACATGCGCACCTGTGATAAGTAACCACTTTTCAAAACTGGTTTGCATGCACATTCAAAGCGTGGTGGGCCATGTTCTACTCCACCTGAGGAATAACGAAGTAACGCTAAAGTTGCTTCAAGAGCTGGGCCGTCTCCTGGTTTATTCCGCCAAGGTCAGAATAGAATTGACCTGTTTGTTACTGCCCAGCTTGGTCGTACATAAATAACCGTCTGTGCTGGATGGCTACCAGCCATGGGTAGAACAGTTTGCCATTCGTACTGTTCCTTCTAGCGTGCTGCCACCTGGCGATACTTCTTATCTGCAAGGGTCAGCGCAGTGGAAACCGCCACCATGTGGTAGTGGGGCTTATAATAGACTACTACAAATGTAATCAGCCCAGTTCATTTAGGGGATCACCGGAAGCCAAGGCTCCTGAGCCCTTAGTCAACCGCCACCCGTCATTTTGTCTTAACTTATCTCCGTGTCCTAAATAAAACCACAAAAACGTTCATTTATGGAGGCGCTGACACACAAAAAAAACCTTTTTCTTTTTCTTTTCTTTCTCAGATCCTATAAAATCTAAATAATTCGATGAAAACATCCCATATTTAAAACCAACACATTGACCTAGATTCGATCCTATGTTCAACATGGACAGTGGCGCACTAATTAAATATTAAGCACAGCTTGGTGCTCCTGTTTTATTCTGCTTCACTCAAAAAATCAGGTCAATGAATCTCATGCAAATGATATTTATGGCATTCCTCCACTCTTCTACTTCCGGTTCTACTTCCGGTTCTATTTCCGGTTCTACTTCCGGCTCTATTTCAGGCTCTACTTCCCGCTCTACTTCCGACTTTATTTCCGGTTCCTCTTCTGGCTGCCCCTTCCGGCTCTACTTCAGACTCTATTTCCGGCTCCACTTCTGGTTACCCTGTCCGGCTGTACTTCCGGCTGTACTTCCGCCTGTACTTCCGGCTGTACTTCCGGCTGTACTTCCGACTCTATTTCCGGCTCTACTTCCGGCGCTACTTCCGGATTTACTTCGGATTTACTTCCGGCTCTACTACCGGCTCTACTTCCGGTTCTACTTCCGGCTATACTTCCGGTTCTACGTCCGGCTCTATTTCCGGCTCTACTTCCGGCTCTATTTCCGGCTCTATTTCCGGTTCCACTTCTGGCTCCCCCTTCCGTCTCTACTTCCAGCTCTATTTTCGGCTCCACTTCTGGTTCCCCTTCCCGGCTCTACTTCCGGCTCTACTTCAGGCTCTACTACCGACTCTACTTCCGGCTCTATGTCCGGCTCTACTTCCGGCTCTACTTCCGGCTCTACTTCGGGCTCTACTACCGACTCTACTTCCGGTTCTACTTCCTGCTCAACGTCCTGCTCTAATTCCGGCTCTACTTCCGGCTCTACTACCGGCTCTACTTCCGGATCTATTTCCGGCTCTACTTCTGCTCTACTTTCGGCTCTAAGTCTTGCTCTACTTCCGGCTCTACTTCCGGCTCTACTGCATGCTCTACTTCCGGCTCTACTCCCGCCTCTACTTGCCTGCTCAGCCTTAGGATAACATGACTGAGAGGGATATCGGTGCCTGCTTCACTTGCGATCGATGCCAGGCCGTGTTAAACAGCAGCAAGTATCCCAGTGTGGGATATAAAACCACCACAGATTCCCATCAATCTGGTACCTGTCCTGTTTTTTTTTTTTCTCTTTTATTTTTGGTACATTAATTGTTTAAGCAGCGGAAATTTCAATCACTGATGATTGGTCTTCCTCATTCAACTGCTCCTTGCCCTATCCTAATAATGCCGAGTGTCTGGCTAGGAAGCGACAAGTATACATTTTTAAGTCATCAGTTTGAATCGACCAGGACTTGAACCCACAAGCCCACGATCTACCAATACGGGAGCGGGACGCTCTAACTCATTCGGTCATCTTATGTCCTTACATGTTGCTAGGACATCAAATTGCAATTCAATTAATGCATCAATGTACCCCCTCACCCCCACGCGCCTTCGCTACAGACCCATCTAGCAAACCCACATAGTCTAGCCAGATTTACCCCCCACAGGTGAGGACAGGGTGTGTGTGGGGGGGGGGGGGGGGGGGCTCTCTCCTTCCGAAAATAAATTCCTGCGTGTCCCAACATGAGGAAGCGAAACCAGATGGGTTGGCCAAATGAGTTAGAGCGTCTGTCTCCCGTGTTGGTAGACCATGGGATCGTGGGTTCGAAACCTGGTCGAGTCAAACCAATGACTTAAAAATTGATACTTGTTGCTTCCTAGTGAGGTGCTCTGCATTATTAGGATAGGACAAGGACTGGTTGGCTCAGTGACAGGATAATGTGACTGAGTGGGATATCAGTTCATGGTGCTAGTGGCCTGGTACCCCAGTGGGGCAGCACTATACAGTCGCCATGAGTGCGCACTGTCACAAGTCGGTACCCATCCTGATATGACCTTAGATGTTGCTAGGATGTAAAACAACAATAAACAAACATGAGGAAGGGCGATGGCTGGACGAGCGGCATATTATTCAAACAAACAAAAGCCTGTGAACACACACAGAAAAATGAAGAGAGGGAAAACAAGAATTGGAGATCAAATGCAAGTAAATTTGTATACCTCACAACCAACGGACAAGGGTGCGGTGTCTATGATATTCCCGAAAATAAAATAATGCCGACACGACACTCATGTAATCACTATCGCTAAAAACTGTGCTGGAAACAGGAGATGCCTAAGTAGGATTGCATAGTTACAAAAATCAAACTAAAATACCAAAAAATGGGGAAAAATAACAAATCGCAATGATACCAAAACAAATGAAGCTGGTCAGTTAATTAAAATAGGGAACTACAGTAAAACCTCCTTAACTGACCACCTCCACAGATCGACCACTCCCCTATATCGATCACTTTATTTGGGTCCCAAACGATCGCCCATACAATACCATTGGAATGATATTATAAGTCCGTAAACAGACCATCTCCCTAAATGGACCATTTATAGTCGGTCCCATGGTCGGTCGATTTAGAGAGGTTTTACTGTATAATATTAACGATGTGTGTCTAATAGCTGTGAATTCAAAACTTAGATGATTTGGTTTGATTATAATTTTACTATAATCGACTATTTCATCTTGCATTTTATGACGAATAAGTGTTAGTGTAACATTGAAACTTGCTCGGTGTTGGTTCTACTAATATCTAGCTGAGGAAAGTGAGTGCTTAGATGGCTCGCTCCTCTACAGCGAAACCCTTCCTCTGCCGGCGTCACGGTATCGCAGTGGCGCAGCACTATAAAAACAATCCGCGAATGCGTGCTGTTACAAGTCGGTGCCAGCTGTTAAATGACCTCGGATGTTGCTAGGACTCCGAACTCCAATCAATTACTCGTTCGCCCATGATATTACCACCAGCCAGCCCCCCCCCCCCACACCTTCCACCTGCCCCCCCCCCCCCACTCACGGACCCCCGCCCCACGCTCGCCCAGCCTCATCAAGCGCCACCCCACCCCCATATCCACCCTTGTCTTCCAATCTCTCGCCACCCTCTCCCTCTCTTCACCAACCCAGTCACATAGTTGTTATTAACTAGTCGCATACTTTAAAATATCAAGTGGCTATGGCAAAGAACATAAAATTTACCCCTATTAACATACATGCAAAATAACTACCGATACTGCATGTACGTACATGAATCGATGACACAATATACATATAATATTCCTATCATTACTTTGTTTTTTACTAACTGTGAAGAGACGCATCAGTATCTCATCATAATCATTAGTTAAAAATGTAGCTTAAGTTTAATCATTTGTTATTGTCATTCACATCATGGAGACCAGCTAGGTAAGCATTGCTTTTCTGGGATCCTTTCTCTCTGTAAGGAATTTGTATGCATTTATTGTATCACCTCAGTTTATTGTAAACATACCTTGCAGAGAGTTAAAATGAAAGAATTGAATTGAATTGAATCATTCTCTCTCGCCTCCCTACCCCCCCCCCCCCCACCCTTCAGTTCCAATCTCACCTTCTCTCCAACCTCTCCCTTCCTTCACCTCCCCTGTCATCCCCCCCCCCCCCCCCACCCCATCAACCCCCCCGAACCCCACCCCACCCTTCATGTGCAATCTCTCCCTCTCTCCACTCTCTCTCTATGTTCACCAATCCAGTCATTCTCTCCCCCCCTCCCCTACCCCCAACCCAACCCCGACTCTTCAATTCCAGTCTCCTCCCTCTCTCCAACAATACTCCTCTCACAACCCCTTCATTATCCATCTCACCTCACCCTCACCCCACCCTTCACTCCCAATCTCTCCCTCCCTCCAACTCTCCCTCTCTTCAACAAACCAAGTCATTCTCTCCCCCCTCCCCTCACCTCCACCCCCACCCCACCCTTCACCTCCAGTCTCTCCCTCTCTCCACCCTCTCCCTCTCTTCACAACCCGGTCATTCTCCCCTCTCCTCCTCCCCCTACCCGACCCTTCACTTCCAACCTCTCCCTATCACCACCCTCTCCCTCCATTCACCAACCCAGTCATCCCCCTCCCCCCCCCACACAACCCCACAACCCCACCATTCACTTACAATCTCCCCCTCTATCCAACCTCTCCTTCTCTTCACCAACCCCGTCATCATCCCCCCACACCCCACCCCCCTCCCACCCCTTCCTTGGAGGTTGAACGGTAAACGTCAGCAAACCTGCACCATGCCCATTCAATTAGCGTTTCACATTGTAGTTAAAGTTGCATAGTCCGATGGTTTTGAATTTCTGTATTTTTTCTGAGATAAATATATTAGATCGATCATGAGTATCTACTTTACATTAGTTCAAAGTTACTTTTATTTTAAATGGTAAACTTTTGAGATATTTTGAGTGCAAACATGGAAAATTAGTTTTGACAAGCTTGCCAAAACTCTAACACCATAGACTTCTGCAGTAACAGGTTCTGTTAAATTGACTCAGTATTGCCTTCTACGCAGAAAGAAATGCTTAATAAGTGCATCAGTATCTAAGTTAGATATGTCAAATCAAATCTAGATAATTGGTTTGGTGTTGAAAATTTGATATTTCATTGGACTATGCAGCTTTAATTAACTGTAAGGTGTATCTGCTAAGTTACTGATAGCGGGTTATAAATTTAACTCCGGTGATGAATGGTAAGCTGCCGGAGCTTATTGTGTCAGGTGATGGATTAGGCGCAATTAGCAGCACTACCGCGATGCCGCCAACTGGATCGGTAGGACGCAGGCTTCCCGTGCGGAAGGTCGGGAGTTCGAATCGCAGCCGAGTAAGACCAGGATCTTGTAAAGCTACATTATGTACGGTTGTTGAAGATACCCAGTGTATTTAAGGGCATTGTATGCACGTGTGTAATTGCAAGCATTTATTGACTTCATGCTACATGATATATATATATATGCTATAGGATATAGCATGTTGAATGCTATGTGATATAACAGGTGTTTGAGCCCACATATATAGCACCTTGAATGATTGATATCTGTAATAAGATATACCATGTTGAATGCTACGTGATATAACAGGTGTTTGAGCCCACATATATAGCACCTTGAATGATTGATATCTGTAATAAGATATACCATGTTGAATGCTACGTGATATAACAGGTGTTTGAGCCCACATATATAGCACCTTGAATGATTGATATCTGTAATAAGATATACCATGTTGAATGCTACGTGATATAACAGGTGTTTGAGCCCACATATATAGCACCTTGAATGATACGTGATATGTGTTATAGGATAACACATATTCAATACTATGTGATATACCAGGTGTTTGAGCCCACATATATAGCACCTTGAATGATGATATGTGCTATAGGATATATCATATTGAATAATAGGTGATATAACCATGTCGCAAGGGCAGTCCCAGCCACCAATTACCCCAACAACTGAAGGGGGGGGGGGACTACACCAATGCGCCACGGAGGAATATATATATATAGTATATGTTCTCCTTGTATTTCTACTCGTATAATAGACATATATATATATAGATATATATTATGTTTTATATATTCGGTTGAAAACCGTAGATGGCCCGAGTCGCTAATGGTAATTTGGAGTTTAGACTGGCCTGATTTAACACGACTGTGTGTGTCTAATACACCATGACGCCAACCCAATTCAACCCCCATCCCCCATCCCCCACCTCCATCACAACCTCCATCCCAAACCCCAACATCCAGCCCAACATCCACCCCAAGCTACATCCCCCAAAGTCCACTCCAACCTCCACCCCAACCTCCACCACAATATTAACCCCAACTTCCACCCCAAACCCCAACCTCCACCCCAACCTCCACCCCAAACCCCCAACCTCCACCCCAACCTCCACCCCAAACTCAACCCCAACCTCCACCCCAACCTTCACACCAACTGTTACCCCAACCTCCACCCCCAACATCCACCCCAAATCTCTAACCACCCATCCCAACCTCACCCCCGTAACCCTCAATCTCCATCCCAACCTCCACCCCAACCTCCACCCCAACATCCATCCCAACATCCACCCCAACCTCCACTTCAACGTCCCCAACTTCCATCCCAAGCTCTCAACCCTCCACCCCCACTCCACCCCAACCTCCACCCCCAACCTCCACCCTTAACCTCCACCCCAAACTCCAACCTCCCAACCCCCAACCCCCCAATCCAGATCCCCAACCCACCCCAACCCCAAACTCCAGCCATAACCTCCACCCAACCTTCATCCCAACCTCCAACCTCCAACCCGAAAGGCTGAAACCCCAAAACCCCGAATCCCCGAAACCCTGAACCCCCGACGTTCAACGTTCAACGTTCAACGTCCAATTCCACAACCCTATCCCACCCCACCCTATCCCACCCACCCCACTACACGGCTCGCAACGTCATTCACTCACTCCTCACGTGCCCTGCCCGATTGCCCTGTCTTCCCCCCCCCCCCCCCCCCCCCCCCCCCCTCCCTAACCCCCTGCTTCCAGGCCGCGCCCAGCGCCTGGAATAAGAGTTGACACGAACATTATACGGTCCATTAGAATCGCCGATGCGCGCGCCGCCTGTCTCCAAACCGGAAACGGCAGCGGAAGTAGTTCGTCTTATCTGGTCTTATCAGGCCCCTACATGTGCCGCCTAGCCATAACAAACCCGTTGCAACGCTACACCCGGCTGCTATACATAGTTGCAGCCGGTCCGCCGAGGGTGGTGCGGCGTTTTGGCGTTGTTTGCCCAAGCGTCCGCTTCACCCTCGGGGACGCCACATCGGGGACGCCACATCGGGGACGCCACATCGGGGACGCCACATCGGGGACGCCACATCCGGGGCTTTTTAGGGCGGCCCAGGTACCCCGCTGTTGGCGACGTCCGGGGGGGGGGTTGGTTGGTTGCATGGTTGTTGGAGTCTTACATCCTGGCAACATCTGTCGACATATCAGGACAGGTACCGACTTGTGCCAGTGCACACTCATGGTGACTTTACAGTGCTGCCCCACTGGGAGATCATGGCACCACCACCATGACCTGATATTCCACTCAGTCACATTATCCTGACACTGATCCAACCAGTCCTTGCCCTATCCTAATAATGCTGAGCGTCAGACTAAGAAGCGACAAGTATCAATCTTAAAGTCATTAGTTTGACTCGACCGGGAACCAAACTCCCGACCTTCGGCACGCGTGGCCCGCACTCTACCGCTTATGCCACCACGCCCGGTAGTTATTTATAATGCCGAGTGCCCTGAGGCAGCACTATAAAGTCACCATGAGTGTGCACTGTCACAAGTCGGTACACCTCCTGATACGACGCTAGATGTTGCTGGGATGTAAAACCCCAACAAATAGACAGAGAAACAATCCTAGCGTGTTGATTGGTGCACATGTACAACAAGGGACAGCTTGAATAAGTGTGCTGGTCTTCAGTAATGTTGACACTGAGATTAATCAGTATGGCCGTAATCGAGTAATCAACTCGGGTCACCCGAGCCACTTTTTGGCACATGCGCACATCCTGCAGACTCGGGTCGAATAATCGAATATGCTTCTCCGCACTCGGGTGGACAATATTATTTATTTTGTAATAACCGATAAGACTACAGCAAAATGGGATTTAAAGTATTTTATGATGGCCTAGTTTAGCTATATTTCCATTTCATTAATCTCAGTAATTCTTTAAAAAAAACATGTATGACTGGTACTGGTTGATTTTATCCTGCAGGACGGTACCAGCGCAAATGTGACGTCATCGCTCGTAGCCAACCCCAGCTAGGAGGTGGGTTACTCAGGTCGGATCGTTTTGCATACGGCATGTGTCGACTCTACTCGCAGTGTTCGATTTGAAATTCTGATGACTTGGGTGACCCGAGTCGCTCGGGTCGTGTTAATTGATTACGGCCTATGTGTGTCGTTTTGCCTGTCTGTCTGTTTGTCCATGCAGTGTGGAGCTATTCAGCGCTGTAGAAACAGTCCCAATATAGCTCTGCGAGGTGCATCCAGCGCATTCACTCTCCCCTTATTCAAATCCGACAACAGCTAGTAGCACTGTACGCAGTCACAAATAGGCATAGTCGTTACCATTCCCTCGGGGGGGGGGGGGAAATGCTGTATTTAAAGCTCCTGTCACACATCACCGGATTGACCAACGGACAGAATTGTCTAGTCCGGGCGTTATAAGTATCAAAATGTATTAAAATGTTGCGATATCGGGTCAAAGGCCGCTGGACGAACGGACATGAAATGGACATAAAACTGACATAAAATGGACATGAACCGGACATGAACGGATAACCAACAGACGAAACAAACTCAAACCAGACAAGAACCATAGACGTCAATCCGGTGGTATCCGTTCCAAGTTTTGTGCATGTTCAGAACTTGTACGGACACAAACTGGACTATCAATGGACTTTATTTGATTTCTTTCGTTTCCTACAATCCAGGGATGTGTCACAGGGGCTTAAAGCCTTGATTACAGTGTTGCTCTATTAAAGTGCCGGACGCAGTGGCCTAATTACACACTGCTTCTACTACGTTGTTGAGATTTGGTACATCTCTTGGACTGGCGCCTGCATAAAAAGACCCAATATAGATGCTTTTAATTAAAAATAAACAAACAACCCACAAAAAAAGAACACTCCTAGGCCAATCTGGCTAGACCACATTATTTTGCTTTAGGACCTGTCATACTACGACCTATCGCGTTAGCGTATGCCGGCGAATGCGGTTTTCGACCAATACGTCGTCATACGCCATCATAGGTTATGCATAGGTTGGGCATATGTCGTATATGCTCTTCATAGGTTGGCATAGGTCGGCATAGGTCGAGCGGCAAAAACAAATTTGTGCATGTTCAAAATGTTCAACTTATGCAAGTGTGTGGCCCATACGGTTCTCATACCCTGGAAGTATGCTGGGCGTACTTCGGCATACGTTATGCACATGTTAGGGGTAAGTCGGCATAGGTTAGCCATACGTTGGCTGGCGTACTCACAACATTCTGTAAAAGGGCTGTCACACTATGGCATATAGCCTTAGCGTATACCAACGTAATTGATTTTCAACCAACACGTTGCCGTACGGCATCATATGTTACATATACGTTGGGCATACATCGGGCATGCTTTACATACGGCGTTATACATTGTCTTACATTGGCGTGCGTCGACGATCCAAAACAATTTTTGTGCATGTTCAAAGTTTTCACCGTGTGTCGACGTGTGGCTCATACGTTCCTCATATGCTACATGTATGTTAGTGGTACGTCGGGATACATTAGGAGCACATTCGGTATACGGAGGGCTATGTTACTCATATGCTGGTCCTGTCGCCTCCAACCGTCAAAATACGTCCCAATACGCCGAGTATACATCGTCATATGCTTTCCATACATCGCTATACGGTAGGGATACAGTAGCCGTATGCCAGGCATACGCTACGTGTACGTTTCATACGCCGCTGGGACCTCCCACAGTGCAAAAAGGTCAGCTTATCTCAACCTATAACGTTTTTCAAATTATTGCGCCACGTTACGTGTACAACGCCGCCATACGCCATAGTGTGACAGGCCCTTTAAGAAGAAAAATAATAATACAAAGGCAATCTAGTAAAATAGATTAAGACTTATTTAGATGAAAGTTGTACTGTTTAATTCACCTGTCAATAGCTTTCATTGGTTTATTATATATTCATGTACATATATGCCCACCCACCACCATGCCCACCCACCACCATGACCACCCACCACCACCATGACCACCTACCACCATAACCACCCACCACCATGACCACCCACCACCACACACCACCTACCACCACCCACCACCCACCATCACCACCATGCCCACCCACCACCATGCCCACCCACCACCACCCATCACCCACCATTACCACCATGCCCACCCACCACCATGCCCACCCACCACCACCCACCACCCACCACCACCACCCACCACCACCACCCACCACCACCTACCACCCACCACCACCAGCCACCACCACCACCCACCACCACCACCATCACCACCACCACGCACCACCACCACCCATTACCACCACCACCAGTACCATCACCATCACCCACCATCACTACCATCACCACCACCACCCTCCATCACCTCCCCACCGCCACCCCCACCATCCCCCCAACCCCACCCCCACCCCCCACCAGCAGGTTTGTAAAGGGCGATGAGTTGGTGTATTTAATTGACGGTGAGTGCCTCGTGTGTGTGTGTGTGTACGGCCGCCAATACATCAAATCAACTTTACAACTGAATCAAATGTCAGGGTATATACACACTCACACACACCAGCCTTTGCCATTTCTCTCATGATTACAAATACAAGCCACACACGCCCAATGCCAACCGGCTTCGAAAGTTCAAATTCACCAGAGCACTCGACAGCACTTAGTTAATTCAGAAGACTCGGCTTGAAGGTATGTTCTTTTCCTTTTCCTTTTCCTTAAGGCTCTGTCACACATCACCGGATTGGGGAAACAGAAAGAAACCGAACTAAGTCCGTTGATATCCGGCAAAGTCTCATTTGTGTCCGTTGCATATCCATTGCATATCCATTGATATCCGTTGATATCTGGCCTGATCCGTTACAAGTTTTGAGCATGCCAAAACTTGTAACGGATTACGCTGGACTGACCTATGCAGTTATTGTCCGTTCCCTGTCCGTTCCACGTCCATTCCCCATCTGTTCCTCGTCCGTTCCCGTCTGTTCCCATCCGTTCCCGTCCGTTCCCGTCCATTCCCGTCCGTTCCCGTCCATTCCCGTCCGTTCCCGTCCGTTACATATCCATTACACGTCCGTTACCCATCCGTTACCCATTTGTTGCCCGGCCATTACCCGTCCGTTACCTGTCCATTACATAATCGATACATTTCAAGTCTGAATAACACCGGCAGAGAATATTCTTTGTGCGGTTCTGTCCGTTGCTCAATCCGCCATAGTGTGACAGGCACTTTAAACACAAAAGAAGAAAGGAGTAACTCATTTCATGTCAAGTCCGTGTCGCAGTCCGTGTTCAGACATGTGTTGGTTAGTTGGTTGTTGGAGTTCTATGCCCTGGCAATATCTAAGGTCATATCAGGACAAGCACTGACTTGTCACAGTGCACACTCATGGTTACTTTATAGTGCTGCCCCACTAGCGGACCAGGCCACTTCGAGCTCCACACGTGAAATGCCACCCGGTATCCCACTCACATTATCCTGACACTGAACCAACCAGTCCTTGCCCTATCCTATCTATTATTGATAAGCTAGGAAGTGGCAAGTCTACATTTTGTAAGTCATTTCGGACTTGTGAGTTGGATATGTTTGTTCTGTTGGCACGCTCATCCCTCAGCCGACTTTGAGGGATCGTGGATGAACAGTAAAGGTTGTGTGGGAAAAGGGGAAGTGCCTGTCACACTATACCGGATTGAGCAACGGACATAACTGGCTAGTCCGGTGGTGATAAGCATCAAAATGTATGAAAATGTATCAAAGTGTTGTGACATCGGGTCTACAAACGGACATGAAACGGACATGAAATGGACATGAACGGATAGCCAACAGACAAAATAAAATCAAACCAGACAAGAACCGTAGACGTCAGTCCGGCGGCATCAGTTCCTAGTTTTGTGCATCTTCAAAACTTGTACGGAAACAAACCGGACATTGTTCATTTTCTGTCCGTTTCCCCCAATCCGGTGAGGTGTGACAGGGCCTTTAGCGAACTGTCATAGTGTGAGTCTGTCTGAATTAAAGTTTAAAAACATAAACTAAACAAACTAAAGTCAGGTAGATTATAATATTTATCTAAAAGAAAAGTGACTGAAACTCAAAACCATCGAACTATGGAAATTTAATGTCAGCCATTGCAAACTTGTACACAATAAAGTTTTTGTTGGCAGGGTGTCAGTATCTTATAACTATATGTGATATCAAGTCATGATGCTGATGATATTGGTACCCAAATGTGGGAGGACTATAAAGCCCCCATCAGTGTGCGCAGTCATACTTCAACCACCTGTTTTGATATGATTATGAGCCCTCAGATATTACCAGGATGTAAAACTCCAATAATGAACCAACCAACGAATTCAGATTTGAACCTGAAAGCTTCATATGCAATGACACCTACTAAAAAGCACACTAACATGACCAACACAATTTTACTTCACCACAATTATGATTAATTGAATATGACTATTCATTATTTGTACATATTGAAACAACCAGTAAAGCCGCTGTCACACATCACCGGATTGGAGGAGATGGAAAGAAACCAAACAAAGTCCATTGATAGTCCGGTTTGTGTCCGTACAAGTTTTGAACATGCACAAAACTTGGAACGGAGGCCGCCGGATTGACCTCTACAGTTCTTGTCCAGTTTGAGTTTGTTTCGTCTGTTGGCTGTCCATTTCATGTCCTCCTCATGTCCGTTTGTCCAGCGGCCTTTGACCCGATATCGCAACATTTGGACACATTTAACACATTTTGATACTAATCACGCCCGAACACCACCGGACTAGACAATTCTGTCCATTGCTCAATCTGGTGATGTGTGACAGCCGCTTAAGTTACAATGAACCCCACAACCACCTGGTGGTGACTACACCAACACCTGTTGCTTAGAAGTAGCAAGAGGTGGCAGCACACTAGCAGGAACAGTCTCTAATGGCCCTGTCACACTACGACGTAATGACGTCAGCGTAGGGAGAACGTGAAGAATGTTGAACTTCTCGGCGTAGTATGCAAATTTGGGCATAAGTTGAACGTGGATGCAGCGTAGTGGACGAGAGCATAACGTCGGTAAAGCGTAGTGATACCGTGATTCAACGAGAGAGGACAACGTCATTACGCTAACGGAACGTTATGAACGTTATTCCATCGCCAGAAGAACGTTACGTTACGTTACATACGTCATGAGACGTTGAACGTATGTTGAATGCACGTTCTCCTGACGTTCTCCTGTCGTTCTCCTGATGTTCTCCTGACGTTCTCCTGACATTCTCCTGATGTTCTCCTGACGTTCCCATTACGCCCCATGGGCATTTGCACTCGTTTTAATGTGGGTCAACGTGGTGGAACGTAGTTGAACGTAGTGAGCAGCATTGGAATAACGTCCGTTTATCGTCATTGACGTTCACTGAACGTGAACAGAATGTATTGCGAACGTAAACCCTTACGTTCGACCTACTTCAAAAGTTTTGAACATGTCCAAAACCTTGACGTAACACGACGTAATGTGACGTAGCTCGACATCATTCTAACGTCATTCTGATGTCATCATAACGTAACCCAACGTAATGACGAAAAATGACCATGTTAGCCTCACGTTGGCTTGCTACGTCGTAGTGTGACAGGGGTATAAGGTGGACTAGTCCAGCCATTGGTACTCTCAAGATTGTGTTTGCTAGGATGTGAAACCCCAATTAGCCCCCACTCATTCTCTTTGGTTCAGTGACGGTTAAGAATGATTAATGCGTGGTGGAGGCATTCCTGCCACACTGCATCCACAAATAGTTACACAATGACAGGTAATTTGCAACATCAATCGGACTGCACACATGACTGATGGATAGTCAACATGTGCAGTAGACGGAGAATCACGTTGACGTGTAGGTTCAATCAATTGTTAATTAATAGCTAATGATGTTAGTGTAATTGCAGGTATGACGTAATTACATGAGCAATAGTACATCATGACCTTGGACTATTGAGTTAATGGACCTTTCGGCAACATTCTATATCCTGCCGGCTCTAACACCTGTTATATCACGTAGCATTCAACGTGCTATATTATATGGCATATATCACGTACCATTCAAGGTGCTATATCTGTGGCCTCAAACCCCCGTTATATCACGAAGCATTCCATGTGCTATCTCCTATGGCATGTAACAATCAATGTGCTATATCCTATCATTAACGGGCCTTTTGGCAGCTTCTATATCCTGTCGCCTCTAACCCTGTTATATCACATAACATTCCATGTGCTATATCCAATAGCATACATATTCAAGGTGATAATATATGTGACCTCTACCACCTGTTTTATCACATAGCATTCAATGTGCTATATCCTATGGTATATACATATCATGTAGCATTCAATGTGCTATATCCTATGGCATATACATCTCATTTGGAAGATTTTGATGAGGTAAATTTTGAACTTGATGATATTGTTTATTTATCCACTCACTATTCAGTATGCACATTCTATCTCCTGGCCGACGGGACGTGATGGCAGAATCGGTAGAGCGCAGGCTCCCATGTGGAAGGTCAGGAATTCGATGCCCGGGCGAGTCAAACCAATGACTCATTACATTGAAACTGGTTGCTACCTTGGCGATTGGCATTACTAGGATAGAACAATGACTGGTTATCACGGTATCAGGATAATGTGACTGTGTGGGATATTGCATCGTGATACCAATAACCTGGTCTCCAAGTGGGACAGCACTATAAAGTTGCCATGAGTAGGCCTATGCACTGTCACAAATCGGTACACCGGTATATCGGTATAAATATATATCCATATATATATAAATATATATACAAATATATATGTATATACAAATATGTATACATATATATATACATATATAAATATTGAAGTGAGATCTGGGAGACCGTTGGAGTTGGTTGCCAGGAAAGGGGAAGCAGAGAGTGCCCGGTTACAGGGGGAGGGGGGGGCTGCTGAGAATAAGGGTTTTTTGGAAGCGAGAGGTGCCCAGAAGGAGCCGTTGAACAGATTAGGGACTATTCTTTATTTATATTCACATAATAAATTATATAGCACATATATATAAATATATATATATACTCCGATGACCGGAGGAGCACTGCCTCAGACAAATGACTTCAGTCAGTGAACAAACTACGTTTATTGAAAGAAGAATAGTCATGTTTGGGAGTCACACTTGTTGGCGGCCACGTGAAACTCTGAAGCATTTCAGCCTCACTGCACCAACAATCGCTCTCCTCTGTTGATTGAGTTGCTAGGTTAGGATTGAATAATAATTACACCCAGAGCTGTGTCCGGGGACACATAAGATGCAAGCTAGACAATTAATTATTGAAGCACCAGCGAACACAGCCACAATTCCTCTCCACTCGATGTGATTGGACAAGGAAAAGTTAGCGGTGCAGTCTGTGTTTGCTCTACTGGACTGCAGAGCGCAGGTATCGCATATGGTCGGGAGTTCGGTTCCTGGTCGAGTCAAACCAATGATGTACAAGTCATCAGGTCATGGTGCCGGTGTAGTAAGTTCAAAACACTACCCCACAAAACACTACAGTAGTGTTTTTAACCTAGATTCAAAACACTATGGTAGTGTTTTCAACCTAGTTGAAGGTAGGTTCAAAAGACTAACTGTGGCCACGCTCAAAACACTATCTTTATGTTCAAAACACTACCTTTAAGTTCAAAACACTACTCTCATTTAAAAAATAATAATTGCTGCATAGTCATTTTCATTCATAGTAGCATGAGGCAGTATGCAGTAGGGTGGGTCAGTATGCAAAGGCTAGGGTGGGTCAGTATACAGTAGGGTGGGGAAGAATGCAGTAGGGTGCATGCAGCAGTGGGCAGCATATACTACTATATATGTTCTTCAAACGCCGTATACTAATATACGTATACTAATATGTGCTAAAATCGCCGCAGCACCATCAGCGTATACTAATACGTACTAAAATCGCCGGAGCACCATCAGCGAATACGAATACATGGTGCAGATGCTATAGCGCTTTCAGTGTATACTGCTAGTACTATTGTATGTGTGTCCTGATATGACTCTAAATGTTGCCAGGATGTAAAACTCCCAACAACCAAACCACCTAGTATGTGCTTCAAACGCCACACCATTATCAGCGTATACCAATACATAGACTTGTAGGTTAAATTTGGCGGCATTGCAACCCCCACTGCCATATAATGATAGTGTTTTAAACTTGGGTAGTGTTTTGGATGTATGTAAGGGTAGTGTTTTGAACTTAAC
Source organism: Branchipolynoe longqiensis (assembly GCA_030323885.1). Lineage (NCBI taxonomy): Eukaryota > Metazoa > Annelida > Polychaeta > Phyllodocida > Polynoidae > Branchipolynoe > Branchipolynoe longqiensis. Next base: position 56,121,497 of record CM059192.1, read on the forward strand.
AGTAGTGTTTTCAACTTAAGTTCAAAACACTACCGTAGTGTTTTCAACTTAGGTACAAAACACTACCGTAGTGTTTTCAACCGGGTAGTGTTTTGAATGTCTTACACCGGCGGCCTGATTTCCCAGTGGGACAACACTATAAAGTTGCCATGAGTGCACACTTTCACAGGTCAGCACCCATCCAGAGATGACCTTAGATGTTGCCAGGATGTAAAACTCCAACAACCAACCAACTGTGTTTGCTCTAAACTAAGCTTAGCCCCGGAATATATAATATATTATATCATCATCATCGTCACACTGTGGGTGATGCGACAAAGACTGCTTTCATTACTTGACTGCTGCTCTCCATTTAGCTCTCTGCTGTGAGAGTTGCGTCCATCAGTCGGTCTTAGTGTCTCTCAGCTCAATACATTTCATGAAAGCTGCCTGCAAAAGTGTTGAAGTGCTGCTGGCTTTTGCAAGTTACCACCAACACTCTCTCGGGGAGCAAATAGAGGTTTCACACCAGCAAGAACATGTCAAGACAGGCGCAAAACTATTTGTCCATGCAGTGGCTGGTCGGCAGATGTTGGGAGTTCCATACATCAACCGCCCTTAGTGCTGCCAGAGTGACATGGTTTTCTGTTTAGGGTTTGCTCCCTTAGCCTTTGGTTCTGTCAAGAACCTGTACCACAAGTCGTTTACAACTCTGCAGGGCAGGGGTGTCAAACTCCCTGAGGTATTGCAATACCTGCAATACCTGCATACCAGCATATATATATATATATATATGTGAATTTTGCTACGACTGACAGAGAACAGGGATATTGTACTGATGTTGGGCATCTCCATAAAAAAAAAAGAATTGTTAACGGAACTTTCATTAATTTATATTCGCACAATTTCTTATACAGCATATGTATACACACATTATTTTTTAACTATGCATACTGAGTTACAGTCACCTCAGTTGAAGTGCCACATACATACACAGGTGCGTGTGGATAGGTTGATGGGATCAGGGAGCCTAGGTAATCTAATTGTCAAGACGCTCGCCCAGGAAAGGTAGACACATGTGTTTTATTCCCACTTTAGGCAGAAGACCCCATTTCTTTGCAATGCCACCATGTGTACGGCGCCGTGACCAGGATCCTGTACATGCTGAACACTGGTGACGTGTTGGAACTACGCAGTGTGTTTAAGGGATATTCTTTATTAGTAGTATATTTGTTTTGTTGTTGTTTTATATCCTAGCAACATCTAAGGTCATATTAGGATGGGTACCGACTTGTGGCAGTGAACACTCATGGTGATGTTACAGTGTTGCCCCACTGGGAGACCAGGTTGCTGGCATCATGACCCGATATCCGACACAATCACATTATCCTGACACTAGCGCTAACCAGTCATTGTCCGGATCCTATTAATACCAGAGTGCGAAGCTAGGAAGCCACAGGTATCAATTTGATTGGTTTGACTCAGCTGGAATTCGAACTCCCGACCTACCACACGGGAAGTCTTCGCTCTACCGATTCGGGCACTGCGTCCGGTGTAATTATAAGTGTAAGATTTACAATGTGAGGGGGATGTGGTTTGCGAGCTGCACTCAGCTCCGCAAGTGAAATGCCACGACACAAGTAGGAATGGGTACGTACGTTGATTGCATCAGGTTGCCAAGATAGGCTAAAGGTTAGGGCACTCGACCCAGAATGGCAGCAGTGTGGTTTTGAGTATTGCTCTAGGTAGAGTATCTAATTTATTTTCAGTACCGCACAATATATATGCTGTATAAGAATTACACGAGTATAATAACCCGGAATATCCCTCCTGTCCCTCATCACTCACTCAGCTCCAAGGACTGTGGGAGTCTCTCACATTCATCTACTGATCCAGCTTCCCCAACCCCAGCTCCAATAGTGGCACCACCACCCCTGCACACTGTAACCGCCACTGACTACCGTTGAGTAAATAGACTCTCACACACTATCACGTCTTCCTCTTTTCATTATGTAGGCAAACTATTATATATATATAAATATCTTATACATTTATAATGGTTAAATGGTAGCAGTGTGGTTTTGAGCATCGCTCCACGTAGAATGCCTCATTTATTGTCAGTATGAGCAATCGCAAGCACTGTTAAATTGATTCATCCTTATACGCTGTATAAGAATTATATGAGTATGATAACCTGGAATTCCATACTCGCTCCTCCCATCTACCCACCAGTAATCGGGTGGTGGAGCCTCGGGCTAGTCATCAACTGCTCCAACCTACTCAACCTCAGCTCCGATGGTGGCGCCACCGCTCGCCTCTCCTCATTAACCCAATTCACTTACCGCCAACATTAATTTTTTAAGGATCTTTTGTATATTCACCTCATAACGGTTAAGTGCATGTACTTGTTTTTGCTGCTGTACTTGTTTTCGTGGTCATAATCCATACGGATTGATTTCCTTTTCTAATTTTGTTTGTTTTTGATTATATTTGTGTACATAGTTAACATTTGTAAAACCTGGTACCCATGCAATTCGTGTTTTAATCTAGATATACTATGTTGTTATATGTTTTTGTAATATTTTGTCACACTTTGGAAGGCTAGGTTTGTGGATAATTTGTATAGATTTCAGGGTTTCTTTTTTTTCTCTTTTTTGTTTCTTGAAGATTTATACTGCCTATCATGGATAAGTCTGAATAGACTTGTTTTCACCATTAGACAGTTCGTTGATAGAAACCCTGAGCCTACACTTTTACCGACCCAAGGTACTTTTAGCCTCCCACACCACATAGACATGATATGAGAGCAACCAGCCTTTGATGACACTGTAAGTTATACACAGTGGTGGAAACCCAAATTGGCAGATGGGGGGGACACTGGGAATCGAACCACCGACCTTCAGATTAAGAGTCCGACCTAGATAAATGTCAGACCCTCTAACCACTCCACCGCAGAGAACACCATAAACAGGATATAAATTGTGCAGTACTTTCGCTGTTGTTGTTTTCAGTTCATTTTGCTTTAGGGACACAATTGATATTGATCTATAGTTAGTACCTTTCTGAATTATGACAATGTTTCATTAGCGAATAATTGCTATGTGAATACAGTGATATGTGGAGCAATAAATATAGCCAAATGACTGTGCAACCTCCTATTGGGGACAATAAATAAAATATTTCAATCCATATTGATAAGGCTGTTTTTAATAACGAAGCAAGATATCCTCAATAGGAATATGCACACATCATTTTATTACTTATTTATTTATTTATTTTATTCTTATATTCATTTTGAAATTATTTAATTAATATTTTTTATTAGTTTTTGTTTTGTTAATTTCTTCTTTTTAAATTCAACTTTTTAAAATTCTTAAAATATTAAAAATTGTTATATATATATTTAACATAAATCAAATATGCCCATGGCCTGCCAGGTTTGCTGTTTTCTCACTACAATTCAGACATTGTTATTTTGTCGGCTACACGTCTGATGTTCAGATGGGTTCTGTTTGAAGTGCTCAAAATTACCCTATGCACCCTCAAGTTGGTTGGGTCTTTCTAAGTCAGGCATCACCGCATCAACTTTTATGCGAATCCATGAGAAGGGCTTTTCTACTTAGCAAAGACAGAGGTCATAACAGAATGGATACCAACTTAAATTGTGACAGTCAAATTTCATGGGAGCTTTGCAGTGATGAACAGCCGGGTTTGGACCAGACGGGATGGCCGAATGAGTTGAGCGCCCGTCTCCCGTTTTGGTAGATCATGGGATTCAGACCCATGGGTTCGAACTCTGGTTGAGTCAAACCAATGAATTAACAATTGATGCTTGTCGCTTCCTGGCCAGGCGCTCGGCATTATTAGGATAAGGCAAGGACTGTTTGCCTCAGTGCCAGGATAATGTGACTGAGTGGGATATCGGGTCATGGTGCTGACGGTCTGGTCGCCCAGTGGGGCAGAACTATAAAGTTGCATGAGTGTGCACTGTCACAAGTCGGTACCTGTCCTGATATGACCTTAGATGTTGCTATGACGTAAAACTCCAACAATCATAGTCACTGGTGACTTCCTTATGACCAAAGCAATGGTTGCGGACCTATGCGTGACCATTATAGTCACAATGAGGCTTTTAGAGCAGTACCTGCAACCTCCTTGTGATAAAATTGGTCGCAATGTCGGCGACCACAAAGGGTCACTTTGTAACCACTTTTGCAACCAATTTACAGCCACCTTCCGACCACTTGCGACCTCTTTGCAGCCAACCCATTTTTGTAGTCGTAAAGTGGTCGCAAGTGGTCGCAAACAGTAGTGTGAATGGGCTATTAATTACACCCGGTCTTGCAAACTGATCTGACGTGGTTCAATTAAAATATGTAACTCTAGAGTGCTACCTTGACCTCTTCTCATTCGTCCAGCGAATGCCAAACCTAGAGACCCATTTGACATGTCATGAATATATATATATATTTTCCTTTAAGATTTATACCGCCTATCATGGATAAGTCTGAATAGTCTTATTTTCACGGTTAGACATTTGGTTGATAGAAAGCCAGAGCCTACACTTTTAACGACCCAAGGGCTTTTTTAATGTCCCAACCCACATAGACATGGTATGAGAGCAACTGACCTTTGATGATGCTGTAAGTTATACACAGTGGTGGTCATCCAAATTGGCAGAGGTGAGGGCGTGTGGAACGAACCAGTACCACGGCCCGTCGCGGGAGTGTATATGGGTATTACTGGGTGTAATATTCCTGGACTCCATCTGCACGGACAGTTCGATCCCCAAGGTTATGAATGCAAAGAGCCATAGCAGTCATGTTTTGGGAACCTTTAAGAACGGACACCCTCAGTGGTAGAATTGCCTGACTTTAGAAGATTATGCCGCCTTGGTCAGACCCCATACACCTGCGTTATCTTTATCAAGATAGCGCCATCTTGGATCTGATACCACTCACGAAAGTCCATAGCGGGACAGGCAATCAATAAATCAATCAATTAATCATTGAATAACTTTGCTAGACTCTGGAGAGAGGACATTCTTCGGGAATCCGATCTAATTATCCTGTAGTGTGAGTCGACTATATCGCGCATCGGGCATCGGGCATCGGGCATCGGGCATCGGGCATCGGACATCGGGCATCGGACATCGGGCATCGGGCATCGGGCATCGGGCATCGGGCATCGGGCATCGCGCATCGGGCATTGGGCATCGGGCATCGGGTATCAGGTATCGGGTTAAGCCGATAGATCCTGTCTGAGAGCAAATTTCTAAAGGTCTGCAATAGGTTGATAGAAGAACTGAACAGCTCAGGTGCAAAACACTCTAAACGCCAATAAAAATAATGAAATTAATCAAACATATTTCCATGAGGGTGATTTTAATTCGCACTAATTCCACTTTTCTTGTGATAAAATCGTTATGCAGCAATGAACAAACAATACACAACCTTTTGAATGCTTGACTACAATATTTATCTCAATTTTGTTGATCGGTGTTTACAGAGTTTTGCACCTGAACTCCTCATACTGTGAATAGACTATTCAGGTTAAGTTAGCAACCCTCTTCTAGGCTCTTAGTATATGATCTATTGGGGTTTTAAATTCTAGCATCATCTAAGGTCATATTAGTACAAGTGTCGATTTGTGACTTGTGTACGTTGACAACGACTTTATAGTGCTGCGCCGTTAGGAACTCCTGCACTATGACCCGAAACCTCACTGAGTTGCATTATCCTGAGCCTCGTGCCAACCAGTCCTAGCACTATCCTAGTAATGCCGAGCATCAGGTAAAATATGCATAATTCGATGGTCTTAAGATAAATATCTTAGCTTGATTCTTATAAACTACTTAATTTTAACTTGAAGTAACTTTTATTTTAAATGGTTAACTTGGGACATATTTGAAGTTTAAAAGACAGCGCCATCAAGAGAAACCTGAAGCTGAGAGACATTAAGACCGACTCATGGACATCACGCTCACAGCAGTGAGCTAAATGGAGAGCGACAATGAAGTAATGAAAGCAGTCTTTGTTGCATCGCGACCGACAGCATGATGATGACGATGATGACCATTAATGTTGGCACACATTAAAACACTCAGACGCCATATGCTTCAACAGAAACAGGTTCTATTAAATTCACTTTGTATTCCCTGCTTAATAAGTACATCAGTATCTATATTAGATATCTACAACCAAAGCTACTGTGTGATAGGATAACACCAACACTACAGCTGGCCAGCATTGAAAACAAGCCTGAATAGCCAGGCTTATATGCTATGGACAGTATAAATACAGCCTCAATAAAAAAAAAAAAGAAAAAAAAGAAGAACAAAAAGAAGAAAAAGTGTTTTGGTTTTGAAACTTTCATCGGACTAGGCAATAACGTCATTTGAATACATTGTTTGTTTGTTGTTGTCCTATCTCCTCACAACATCTAAGGTCATATCAGGTTGGATACCGACTTGTTACAGTGCACACTCATGGTGAATTTATACTGTTGCCCCACTTGGAGGCCAAGCCGCTGGCACCATCACCCGATATCCTACACAGTCCCATTATCCTCACAGTGGACTAACCAATCAATATCCTATCCTATTAATGCCGAGCACCAGGCTAGGAAGTGACAAGCATCAATTTTGTATATAGTTGCTTTGACTTGGCTGGGATTTGAATTCCTGAGCTTCCGCGCAGGATACCTACGTTCTACCGATTCGGTACTCACATCCGGTGCGTTGATCTGTGCCACCGGGAATTTAAATCAGGATACATGCACCTACATGAATCACCCTACCATCCATTGACACTGTCCATTCTCATACACCATTCAGCCTATTCACGCTGTGGCCATGTTGAAACCAGACCGAGGGCACTTAAGCATCTGCGAGGTGCCACTGTATGTAAAGTAATGTGACAACTTTTTTGTCGACCAAAACCTCTCGAAATCACTCAAATTTGAGGGTATTTATTTTTGAAAGTAACATATTCATCTTTTCATACCTGTTTTCTATCGATTGGGCAATTATCACAAAGATTGGGTGAGCCTTGCATGGTGATTTTTCCCCAACTACAATGTGACTGTCAACTTCAAGTCTGCATAGTTATGGTGGTATCATGTAATGCAGCACTGTCAGCGTAGGTATCGGTGCAACACAGTTAAATAACTAGTCTTAGTAATTACAAATTAATAAAAGCTTTAAAAGGGTTAAAATATATTTGCTAAATAATCTATAATAAGAAAGTTATGCAATTTTGAATTTAAGAAAAGATTGGCAGCCAAGGTGAGTGACTGTGTTGACATTGCCTACTGAAATGCATCTGATCATCACTCAATCTTCATGAAAATTGACCAATAAATAGATAAAAGGTAAGCAAAAATTATTATGATAGTTTCAAAAGTTAGTATCTTGAAATTGTACTCCCTTAATTTATGTAGTAGTTCCTACACATCAGCACACAGTAGTGTCTTATCACCATTTCCAATACCGACGTTTACTCAGCCTTGTTCTGATGCCTAATTAGGTCCCGTGTGAATAGGGTGAATCCCATTACAAACATGTATAGCCGTCAAAGAACTCAGTAAATAGCTGTGGTCATGGACTGAACAAATGATGTATTCTGATGAACAAACTATTTACCAAGACCACAAGAGTTTCATTCCCTGTCAAGTCAAACCAATGACTTTAAAATTGATACTCGTCGCTTCCTAGATTGGCGCCCGGCATTAATAGGATAGGGCAAGGACTGGTTAGCCCAATGTCAGGATAATGTGACTGAGTGGGGTATTGGGTCATGGTGCTGGTGGCCTAATTTCTCAGTGGGCAGCACTATAAAGTTGGCATGATTGCACACAATCACAAATTGGTACCCATCCTGATATGACCTTAGATGTTGCCAGAATGTAAGACCATGCCATCTTTCACCCTGGCATTTTATGACAGTGTGCATGCCCCATTCTGCTCCTGATAGGACCATAGATGTTGCCAGGACGTAAAACTCCAACAACCAACCAACCAACTCCATTCTGCGAGGGCCATTGACTCCACTTCCGGAAATGGCACTCTTCGAAAAGTCGCAAGATCAAATCCAACTTTTCACCCACCCATACTCCCTCCCACCCTCCCACTCCGCGCCTACATTCGCACGGCTGGGACGAGTGTTTCAAAAGTTGCACGCCAACCAGTGATTTGGCCTGATTCTCACCAAGTCTGGCCACCATGCAATACACACACGGAGTGCACGCGCAACCAGCAAAACGCCAACCAGCCCTGCTTAAAATATAAAAGGAAAATAGTCTCTTAAGCCATGGTCACACGTACAGCATTAGGCTGACTTAGATGATGCGAACTACATGAGTCGAACTAGCGGCGCATTCACACATACAGAGTTTTCAAAGTGTGTCTCGTTCGGACACGTGCGTTAAACCAGCTCAGATCGATATTTTGTTGTTGTTTTCTTACATCCTAGCAACATCTAAGGTCATATCAGGATGGGTATCCACACATACATACATCCACACATACATCCACAGGTACATCCACACACCACACATACATTCACACTACATACATACAAACAACATACCTATTCAAGAGATGGGAAGAGTAGGACGGTTCAAACATGTGCTCCAACCACTATCAAAAGCAACTACCTGTTAGGAAGCAGTCTCCATATGATATAGGAAGAAATGGGATGGTCCGAATATTTAGGACGGTCCAAACATGTGTTCTATCCACTATGAAAGCAACTACCTGTTAGGAAGCAGTCTCCATCTATGTACTTATATATATATATATATACTTATTTATATATACAAACGAGTATATATATATGTACATATATAGATACCGTCCTGATATGACCTTAGATGTTGCGAGGACGTAAAACCCCAGCAAACATATGCATATATTCAGCTAGACCTATGTGTGTACACACACACACACATTTAGGCCTGCAACCTTCTACAATTTGATAATTCCGTCACTGGAACTTGGAAGCTCCATCTAGTATTAATTCAATTGAGGCTACATGAATACAATTTCGAAGATTAAAAGCCCAAGACAAAATTTTGTTTAAGCATTGCGGTGATGAGAGCATGATTATCAGAGAAAAAGATAGCTTTTTCTCCTGTAGCGTGCAGGGACTTTGCTACAGTACATGGGGTATTTTCCTCAGGGAGTGAAGTTTTTTCTTTAAGGTGTGGGGTTTAGTTCTGTTACGTGTAATGACTTTGTCCATTGGTTGGGATGTTTATCTGCAGGGTGTAGGATCCTTTCTGTAGGGGGTCAGCCTTTCTGTTTGTTTCGGGCGTTTTTCTGTAGGGTGTGAGGGTTTACTCTGTAGGGTATGATGGGTTTATCTGTAGGGTCTGAGGGTTTACTCTGGAGGGTGTGAGGGCTTTTTCAATTTCACCACATCTCAGGACAGGCTCGGATGTGTAGTACTGCCTCTAATCAATTCCCAGCAAGCCGGCAAAACAATGCAATATCAATCTCAGTAACATTACTGTAAAACCTCTCTAAATCGACCGTCCAAGGGTCCGACTTTAAGTGGTCAATTTAGGGAGGTGGTCGGTTTAGAGGGTTAGAAACTCCTTACAATGGTATTGTTGGGACCCAAATAAAGCCATCGATGTAGGGGAGTGGTCGATCTGTGAAGAGGTCGGTGTAGGGAGGTTGTACTGTATCCTAACACTGTGCCAACCAGTTCTAACAGGTGGGGTTAAGGGAACACTGTAATCTGTTCTTCTGATTATTTTTCCCATCTAAGTGTACTATACAAGGCATGCTTATAGCTTCTGTAGGAGAATCATTCAATGGATTTCGTAAATCAGAATGTACTCCATCTGTAGGACTACACTAGGTTGTCTCTCGACCTGGAGAAAACCCAGGAAACCATCCCTCCATCCAGAAATGATGAATCCTGCTTCTGTTATAGTTAAATTATTAAATCATATCAATTTTGTATGTTTGTTTGATGAATGTTTGATCAATTTAAAGCATTACAATTGTAGTAGTCTCCACGGACCTCTTAGGCAAGGAGGCGCATAGACACGTGGGTGTGGGTAGTGTGGTGACATCAGGGAGTCTAGGTGGTGTAATGGTTAGTAAACTGGCCCAGATTGCAAAGAAATGTGGGTTCGAGTCCCGCTCTAGGCACAATATTTCCAATTTTCATCACCACCACGACACTAGTTGCTGTGACCATGATCCTGTACAAGCTACACGCTGTATATTTTTTAACCTACCCCTGTGTATGTATGTATATGTAAGTGTATTGCCTGTACGTATGTCATTGTAAGCATTAAAACACTTACAATTCCAGGGGGACATGTGTAGTAGTCTGCACTGACCCCTCAGGCAGGGAGCCACATAGGCAGGTAGTCATGGGTAGTGTGGTGACATCAGAGAGCCTAGGTGGTATAATGGTTAGTACACTGGCCCGGAATGCAAAGAGATGTGGGTTCAATTCCCGCTCTAGGCGCAATATTTCCCATTTTCATCACCCCCCTTCCCCACGACACAGTCAGTTGACTTCATTCCAGGTATTTCACTATCTTCTTCTTTTCAAAACTGGTCTTTGATTGAATCATGAGTTATTGTAGGCCGCCTTACAATGACACCTCCTTGTGAGGATGGGCTAGTAAGTCTACATCATCATCATCATCGTCGTCATCGTCATTATCACTGTGTCTTACTGCACAAGAAATAAATGGGCACTGTATGACAAAGACATTCCACCTAGAGTTCTCTTGCATAATCTGAGGGTCTCTCGCATAATATGGATATTCTGAGTTCCGCTGGTTCCTCAGGAAGGAGTGACGCTGGGACCCAGCATGCCGGGTCACAGCTTCAAGTAACCCAGGGGAAGGTAAGAGAGGACGGTAAATACACTTACACCATGACCCAGGAAGTGTTATTTTTAATTCATATAAAATATTTGCGTGGACAGTTTCACTGCAATCTCAATTGTATTGAAAATGCATGGCAAGAACCCGTCCAGATATGACCTTAGATGTTGCTAGGATGTAAAACAACAAAACAAACTGTATGGCAAGATTCATACTAGGTTTGGTCATTAGGAGGTTATTGGTTCTAGTGTCGTTATAAGGGGACAATTAGTTTAAAGTTGCAGGGGCCGATAAAAACATCACATTTTCAAAAAACTAAAGCAATGACCTAGATTTGCTGCTACATATCTAACTCATATACTGATGCACATATTAAGCATTTGTTGACACATAGAATGGAAATCAGTAATGTACAAAGTGGGTTTATATCTGGAAGAGGTACATGTGAAGGGATTTTCAATATGAGAATGATTTGTGAACGTTATTGTGAAGTGAACCAGGATGTTTATGCCTGCTTTATTAAAGGCCCTGTCACATTACGGCGTATGGCGGGAGCGTATGGCGGCGTAGCGGCTTACGTCATATACGTCGCCATACGCTACGCATATGCTACGCATACGCTACGCATACGCTACGCATACGCTACGCATACGCTACGCGTACGCTACGCATACGCCGCCAGTGCCGCAACACCCCGGCGTATGTGAAGCCTATGATGCATACGCGCATCGCTTTCATAAATCCGTCCGTCCTATTTTTTTTGTGCATCTCAAAAAAACACGACCTATGAGGGCGTATGGCCCAAAATGTCAAAAATGTCACAGCACGCTCCCATACGCTCCCATACGCTACGCATGCTACCATACCCCCATACGCTCAAACACACCCGAAAGTGGCACCCGATGGCGTACGTAGGTTTTCAATACGCTCCCGCCATACGCCGTAATGTGACAGCCCCTTTACTATGAGAAGGCCTTCGATCGAGTCAATCATGAACTGTTAATCAAATGTTTACAAGATATTGGTGTCAATGGCAAAGACATTAAACTAATTGTGAACTTATACTCGACACAACATGCATTTATAAAAATGGAGCAGGGCCTATCGGATGAAGTTATGATTAAACGAGGAGTTCGACAGGGGTGTGTATTGTCACCATGTCTATTTAACCTGTACACAGAGATGATTTTCAGACACATTGAAGATTTCAAGGGAGTGACAATAGGTGGCATGAACATCAACAATCTTAGATATGCCGATGACAGTGTAATACTAGCAGACAGTGAGAAAAACCTACAAGATATAGTGAATAGAATCAATAAAGCTGGAATACTATTCAACATGAAGATGAATGCCAGGAAGACCAAAACAATGGTTATAAGTAAAAAGACAGATAAACCAAATGTCAATATAACCATAGATGGCACAAACATAGAACAAGTATCCGAATTCATATATCTCGGACAAAAGATTACAAATGATGGGAGATGTGAGGAAGAAATTAAAAGAAGGATAACAATAGCCCGAACAACATTCTCCAAAATGTATAGAGTGTTAACATCAAGTAAGATATTAATACAAACAAGGAAGCGTATTCTTCAGTGTTATGTGTGGTCTACTCTAATGTATGGGGCTGAGACATGGACAATCTCTAAGAAAATGTACAAACGTTTAGCAGCATTTGAGATGTGGACTTATCGAAGGATGATGAAAATATCATGGACAAAGAAGATCACCAACAAAGAAGTTCTCAGAAAAATTAAAAATAAGAAAAGCTTGTTTGCCACTATACAGACAAAGAAACTTATTTATTTTGGCCACATCATTCGTCAGAGTTCAATATACCGTACATTGTTGGAAGGGAAGGTGAATGGCAGCAGAGGGAGAGGGAGACCAAGAACATCATGGTTTACAAATATTTCACAGTGGACAGGCTTGAATTATTCACAGTCTATCAGAACAGCACACCATCGGGACAAGTGGAGAACCATTGCATCCAACCCTCGACTAGAGGACGGAACTATTGATTGATTGAGAATGGAAAACTGAGTCTATTTAATTATATCTGTTCCTGCTGAAGCCAATGGTGTCAGAGTTTTGGCAAGGGTGCCAACATTAATTTTCATTGATTGCACTTCAAATGTCTCCAAAATTAGCAATTTAAAATCAATTTTACTTCAAACTAAAGTAAGGCACACAATAACAATCAATTCAATATATTTATCCCAGAAAAATGGTGGAAACTCAAAACCATCGGACTATGCAACAAAATACTGAAGTATAGTGAAGCAACCAAACACACTCACTTCCGTCGGACTATACAACGGCCATGAGTGCGCACTGTCACAAGACGCTACCCGTCCTGATATGACCTTAGATGTTGCTAGGACGTAAAACAACAGCAAACAAACAACACACTTCCGTCGCATAAGCGGTGGCTGCGCCTTGGTTTGCTGGGTACCAGCTTTACTGCTCAGTGGGGCGGTAATCGGTTAACACGACCTGGGCGACTCGGGTCACCCAAGTCGTCAGAATTTCAAATCGAACACTGCGAGTGGAGTCGAGAAATACACGTGCCATGTGCAAAATGACCCGAGCCCAGTAACCCACCTCTTGGCTGGGGTTTGCTAGAAGCGATGATGACACATCTGAGCTGGTACCTGTAGGATAACAGCTACCAGTACAACTCCTACGTGTTGTTTTAACACTTTTCTTTTTAATAACCCAGATTGTCAGCTTCTACAATCATAAAATACTTTAAATCCTATTTTGCTGTACTTATATCGGTTATTGAAAAAAAAAAGCTTTAGATTAAGCCAACATTTTGTCCACTCCAAGCGTATTCGTTTAATCACCCGGAGTCTGTAGGATGTGTGCATGCACCTAAAAGTGGCTCAGGTGACCCGAGTTGATTAATCAATTACACCCCAAGGGACCAGCGGAATTACAAAATGTCCTGATTGGTGAAGCATACTTATTAGTGAAACAAGCTTAATGACCAATAATCCGGACAACAGTAAACAGTGAACCACAGGTGAGAGGTGTGCCAGGTGACTAGTAATTGGGTGTATTGTAATTAGACCCGCCTAGCGCCATGGTACCCATGGTGCTCGAGCAGTGAGTGCGTGTAGCCGATAGTGTGAGGAGGTCGGTTTGTAGGGTGGGTGTAACTATGGTGATGGGAGAGTGACTGGGTCTGTCTGACATTGTGAGAGGTGTGTGTGTAGTGCGTGTGTTTGACAGTGTGAGGCACTTGTTGATAGTGTGTGTATCTGGTGTGTTTGTGGTGTGTGTTTGACATTGTGATGCACTTGTTTATAATGCATGTATCTGACAGTGTGAGGGGGGGGGTTTGTAGTGTGTGTGTCTGACAGTGTGAGGCACTTGTCGATAGTGCATGTATCTGACAGTGTGAGAAGTGTGTGTGTAGTGCATGTGTCTGACTGTGTGAGGCCCCTATGTATAGTGCATGTATCTGACATCGTGAGGGGTGGGTTTGTAGTGTGTGTGTCTGACAGTGTGAGGCACTTGTTTATAGTGTGTGTATCTGACAGTGTGAGGAGTGGGTTTGTAGTGTGTGTATCTGACAGTGTGGCACACTTGTTTATAGTGTGTGTATCTGACAGTGTGAGGTGTGGGTTTGTAGTGTGTGTGTCTGACAGTGTGAGGCACTTGTTGATAGTGTGTGTATCTGACAGTGTGAGAGGTGTGTTTGTAGTGTGCGTATCTGACAGTGTGAGGAGTGGGTTTGTAGGGTGTGTGTCTGACAGTGTGAGGCACTTGTTGATAGTGCATATATCTGACACTGTCAGGGGTGTGCTTGTAGTGGGTGTGTCTGACTGTGTGAGGCACCTGTTTATAATTCAAAACACAACAAGCGAGAACAGTGGACCAACATTTAATAAATTCAAGATAGATACATGCAGCTATGTCAAGAGCAATTTCAATAAGCAACAATACATGGTCGGTGAATAATAAAGACTACTACCTGAAGAACCAACCTGTCACACAAATTCAAGATAGATACATGCAGCTATGTCAAGAGCAATTTCAATAAGCAACAATACATGGTCGCTGAATAATAAAGACTACTACCTGAAGAACCAACCTGTCACAAACAATCCAAGTTTCGTAGCTACGTCGAGCTCATAATTAAGAATAATTGCCGTTATCTCAAAAAATAGTTTAAGTTAAGTCATGACTACATAACAGTAGCTTGTGTCCCTAACCTAAGTTATGCTCGATACAACTCGAGATAGTAATATAATTTGAACATTTTCAAAGAATTGATAAAGTGACAATAGATAACTTTCTCATGACTAAATTAATAGAGACTGTGTTAATGAAGCCTATGCCATTGTGGAAGAAAGACATACACCGATAACTATTTAAACATTCTCACAGAAGCATAGTGACTCAGAAATAGGCTACTCGGACACTCGGCCAAATAGGTTTGAGAGTGTCAGAGTAGCCTCTTTAAACATCTTTCTGGGTACATATGCATACAGAGCAAACGATCGCCAGCCGCCAGCCTCTGCCACCTTGTATCTGACAGTGTGAGGGGTCGGTTTGTAGTGCGTGTGTCTGACAGTGTGAGGCACTTGTTGATAGTGCATATATCTGACAGTGTCAGGGGTGGGTTTGTAGTGGGTGTGTCTGACTGTGTGAGGCACTTGTTTATAGTGCATGCATCTGACAGTGTGATGGGTGGGTTTGTAGTGCGTGTGTCTGGCAGTGTGAGGCACCTGTATATACTGCGTGTATCTGACAGTGTGAGAGCTGTGTTTGTAGGGTGTGTGTCTGACAGTGTGAGGCACTTGTTGATAGTGATTGTATTTGACAGTTTGAGAGGTGTGTTGTAGTGCGTGTGTATGACAGTGTAAGGCACCTGTTTGTAGAGTGTCTATCTGACAGTGTGAGGGGTGGGTTTGCTGTGCGTGTGTCTGACAGTGTGAGGCACTTGTTGATAGTGTGCATATTTACAGTGTGAGAGGTGTGTTTGTAGTGGATGTGTCTGATATTGTGAGGCACTTGTTTATAGTGCAAGTATCTGACAGTGTGAGGGGTGGGTTTGTAGTGTGTGTATCTGACAGTGTGAGGGGTGTGCTTGTAGTGGGTGTGTCTGACAGTGTGAGGCACTTGTTTATAGTGCGAGTATCTGACAGTGTGCGGGGTGGGTTTGTAGTGTGCAT
This sequence comes from Branchipolynoe longqiensis, assembly GCA_030323885.1. Lineage (NCBI taxonomy): Eukaryota > Metazoa > Annelida > Polychaeta > Phyllodocida > Polynoidae > Branchipolynoe > Branchipolynoe longqiensis. The sequence continues at coordinate 56,137,522 of CM059192.1, forward strand.
GTAACCATGGAGATGGGACAGTGGTGGGGTGTGTCTAACAGTGTGAGGGGTGTGTTTGTAGTGTGGGTGTAAGCATGATGATGGCGCCAGTGACAGTGTGTTTCTAACTGTCTGAGGGGTATGTTTATAGTGTTGATGCAATCATGGTCAAGTGACAGTGAGTGTGTGTGTCTGACAGTGTGACGGGTCTGTTTGTAGTAGTGATGTAACCATGGTGGTGGACCAGTGACAGTGTGTTTCTGACTGTCTGAGGGGTATGTGTATAATGGTGATGTAACCATAGTCATGTGACAGCGAATGTGTGTGTCTGACAGTGTGTGTGTAGTGGTGAGGTAACCGTGGTGATGGAACAGTGACTGGGTGTGTCTGACTCATGGTCGTCCATTCTACGTGGTTTGATGGACAGTTTTTGAAAGACTATGTTTGATTTTGGAAGCCATGTTGTCAACTTTTTATTTCCACAAGGTGGCAGCACACATAGACAACAGATCACTGAGTTTGGATGGTGGCCCATAAGTACAGCATATATCATGACAATGACAATGTGACGAGTGTGTTTGTAGTGCTGATGTACCCATGGTGATGTGACAGTAAGTGTGTATGTCTGACAGTGTGAGACATCAGTTTATAGTGCGCATGTCTGGCAGAGTGACATATGTGCTTACAGTGCAGGTGTACCCACACTGACAGGCCAGCGAGTGCATCTTTCTGCATTTAAATTGTAAGTGTAACCATGGTGATATGACAGTAAGCGTGTATGTCTGCCTACGTTAGGTGTATGTTTATAGTGTGCATGTCTCACAGAGTTTATAGTGCGCATGTCTGACAGATCTATAAATAAGATCCAAAAGCCAGCAGCAGAGTATGTCAGTAGGACAGCATTTGAAATTACTAGGACACACTCAAGTTACTAGCAGAATAATACCATTGAATAAGATCAAAATGCAGCAGGGGAGCATCTCAGTACGACAAAATGTTCTATTAGTACTGGGATAGCGATATGACAACACTATAGTGTCACTGAGAGTGCTTGCTCATTATGAAAAATGAGAACCTGTTCTGCTATTTCCCTCTAACCGGCCGCGGTGGCCTAATCGGTAGAGCGTGGGCCTTGCGTGCGGGAGATCGGGAATTCGGTTCCTGATCGAGTCAAACCAGTGACCTATAAAATTGATACTTGTCACTTCCTAGCCTGGCGCTCGGCATTAATAGATAGGGTAAGGACTGGTTATCTTAGTGTCAGGATAGTGTGACTGAGTGGGATATCGGATCATGATGCCAGCAGCCAGATTTCCCAGTGGGGCAACACTAAGAAGTCACCATGAGTGCACACTCTTACAAGTCGGTCCTGAAATGACCTGAGACGTTTCCAGCATGTACAGCTCCAACAACCAACCAACCAGCAATGTACCTCATATGTTACCAAGATGTAACCCCAATCAGTCAATCACTCGCTGAGGCCTGACGTTGGTGCTATTGTTCCCCGTTGAGACTGAGTCCGCTGATTGCTACCACATCGCAAAGAACTCGCCGGGCAACGCCTGATGAGATTAATGTACACATAAATAAATACTTAAGCTTGATGGATGGGGTGCGATATTAAGGCACGCCAGTTTAACCCTTTATCGCCCATAAGGCCATATATGAGCAATTAATGTTCACTGTGTGGTGTGGAACAAGACCTGTAGCATCAGCTGTAGTCACTATGGACTATATACTGTCACTTCACTTACTTTGTGGTATAAAAGTTTATATATCACGAGTTCATTCACTGTAATAACACATACATACTGACTTGAATTGTACCAATATCTGTATGAATAGGACTGCATGTAGTCTTAATAAAGTAGACACACTCACTTCACTGATGTCGTGATATAAACATTTATATATCACAAGTTCATTCAATGTAATAACAGATATATACTGACTTGAATTGTACCAATATCTGTATGAATAGGACCGCCTGTAGTCTTTATAAAGTCGATACAATCACTTCACTGATGTTGTGATATAAACATTTATATATCACGAGTTCATTCAATGTAATAACACATACCTACTGACTTGAATTGTACCAATATCTGTATGAATAGGACTGCCTGTAGTCTTTATAAAGTAGATACAATCACTTCATTGATGTCGTGATATAAACATTTATATATCACTAGTTCATTCAATGTAATGCCACATACATACTGACTTGAATTGTACCAATATCAGTATGAATAGGACTGCATGTAGTCTTTATAAAATAGATACAATCACTTCATTGATGTCGTGATATAAACATGTATATATCACGAGTTCATTCAATGTAATAACACATACACTGTCTTGAATAGCACCAATACCTGTAGGATTTAAGTTTGTGATATATACACATATATAGCATGAGTTTATTCAATGTACTAACGCATACATACTGACTTGAATTGTACCACTACCTGTAGGATCTAACTTCGTGACCACGAGCTACACTATGTCACCGTAAAAACAATTATAACCCTTACCAAAACCATGTATCGTATAGGTAGATCTTACAAGAACTACACAAAATAAGCATTAGAAGCTCACCTAAAGGCCAATATAGAACCACTTCCCCCAATTGATCAAAATATAAACAATCAATGGGACACCATCCTGGGGGAAATACAAAAACACCTGGACAACAGATGTCCAATACAAAAAATATAAATAAAAGCAAACCAAGAACCATGGGTTAGACCGGAACTGATAAACATAATGATGATGAAATACAATAAGGGAAATTAGCCAAAGAAAGCGGGCTTGAGACAGTTATAGATAAATACCACAAATCGAGAAACCAAAGCCAGAAGGCAGTGAGTAAAGCCAAAAGATGGTTCATCGTCAAACAGGACCATCAATGGGGGAAAAACTCGCAAATTCTGCGAAAACATAAAAATACTACTACCGAATGCAAAAAACTAAGAAAATATCACCCTATGTACTGAGGATGGAAAGGAACTCAGTAACACAGAAATAGCTGAATCCATGAATAAACATTTTTAGACCATACGGGCCAAACTGTCAGAAAAATGCAATACAAACTGGGACACGAAAACACCAGAACTACACTCAGCAATTGACACATGCTCAATCACAATACAAGAAATAAGCGACCTAATAACAAATATGGACTGCAGCAAGCCATGAGGCATTGACTACATCTCCAACACAATACTGAAGGACACACTTGGCTGCATCTCAAATATAATATGTGACCTCTTCAATAAATCATTCACTGGAGGGTCGTTCATAAGTTGCTGGAAAACAGCTAAGGTCACTCCTCTCCACAAAGGAGGGGACAGACAATCATTAGGTAACTACAGGCCTATCTCTCTCCTACCAGTACCCGGCAAGTTAATGGAGAAGGTAATGCATAGGCACAAAACAAATTACCTAAGGGAGCACCAAATTCTAAATAACAAACAAGGCGAGTTTAGACAAAATCACTCAACAACTAAAACCATAGCTAAGAAGCAACCCTAAATAAAACACTATTGAAGTTCAACGAATGGTGCCAAATAAACAAAATAACAGTAAATGCAAGTACATCAAAAACGGTACTGTTCGGTACCAGGCACACAAACAACTTAAAGTTAAACTGCCAACTGGGGGAAGGTCAACTCAAGTCAGTAGACAGCTATCACTATTTAGGAGTGGACCTAGACAGGCACCTATATTACACCGGAATGTGCATAACAAATACAATAAAGAAAGCTAATTATAAAATATGGCTACTAGCAAAACTAAGATACTGCATGACAGAAAGCATGGCAATGAAAATATACAAAGGTATGATCCTACCCTACTTTGACTATGGTGAAGTCATCTACATTGGAGGGAATACAAAACTGCTAAATAAATTACAAGTGCTACAGAACAGAGGACTAAAGGTATGCCTCTAGATCCACAAACGATTCACAACGATAGAACTCCACATTACATGCAACATAAAACTACTAGAAAATAGAAGAGAACTACATCTCAAGCTACTTGCACACCACTACACCACACAACAAGGTCTCAAAGTGACTGCTGCTGGAAACACCAGACATACAGGCACACCAGTGCTAAAAGAAACTGGAGCTCTATAAACAATTCCTAAAAAAGAACAAATAAAAACCATACACCATCATATGGGCACTAAAAAACACCTGACCTGGTGCAGTCAAGGAAAACTGTGAAAGAGCACACATGCCAAGGACAGGCCACAGAAGAGGGTGCACATCAAACCTATAAATACACAGCCATCTGGAGTACTGGAAGGGCTGTGTTCTGGCACAAATCATGAAAGGTACGGACAGTCCAACCATGCTCACCGAAACGAACCCATCACCAGGTCGCAGTCCTGAAGGGTAAGGGTGTGTTCTGGCACACCCGAGTACCAACTAGGGACATGGCACAGGTGAAAGGAAGGTGATACAACCAAAAGTCAGGGACAATGCCAGTAGCACTATGGTTAACAATTTAACACCGCAGCTGACCCACCTGGTCACAGTCCTGAAGAGTACAGATGTGTTCTTGCACATCTAGGCACTAACTAGGGACAGGGTGAATGAAAGGAAAGCTGCAAACAAAACAAACAAACAAATTCTGGGAACACGTCCTCATCCACAACCCTATAATTACCATCTCACTAGATGTACATACCAGGCTACAATATTAGTTTTATGATAGGAAGTTATACCCCGCCAAAAAAAAAAAAAATTAACATAGATACTAACTACTTAAATAAATGCTGGTGGATGTCCTGGATACCAACCCGGAACTGGAACCCGGGCATACACCATAACATTCCTCACAGCTGTCCAGTGTTGAAAACAAGCACCCTCATGGGAGCTTACAAGCTATGGGCAGAATAAATACTGTATCAATAAAACAACAAACCCAAAACAGCATAGCTCGGTTTATTCAATGTACTAACCCATACATACTGACCTGATTTGCACCAATACCTGTAGACACGCCTGTAATCACTATGGACTGCATATTGTCACTTCACTGACAACGTGATATATAACCACATACATATATGTCATAAAGTGTATTTCATGTATAACAGCTACATACTGATTTGAATTGCACCAATATCAAGTTTGCATGTAGTCATTATAAACTACATACATCCACGTCACTGCCTTTGCGATATATAAACACATATACATCACAAGTTTATTCACTGTAATATCGAATACAGACTGACCTGCATTGCCCCAATACCTGTGGGATCGCATATAGTCACTACAAACTACATACTATCCCATCAGCAAATTCGTAATTTATAAACATATATAGATCATGAGTTCAGTCCATGTAATCAGACATACATACTGGCTTGAATTGCACCAATACCTGTAGGACTAACATCGTGATATATAAATATATATATAGCATGTAGGATCTCCAGTAATCATAATAAACTACATGCAATCCCTTCACCAGCCTCGTGATATATATATATATATATACACTTATATATATCACAAGTTTATTCAATGTACTAACACATACATACTGACTTGAATTGTACCAATAGACGAGATCACCATTCCGACTGCTCATGCGCTCAAAATGGCATTGGCAGCGAAGCAAATGCGTACAGCCATTCAATTTGCCGATACACATAGGGCGTAACTTCCATTTTATTCCAAATTAATAGAAATACATAGCAATTTGGCATAAACATGTATGCACACATGCAATATAATGATCTGATAAAATAACTAAGACACAACTAGCCATAGTTAAACATTTTGAGCATAGAAACATACAATTCCACACAAAGCATTCAGTCACTTTAAGGCTGATATCCACATCTCTATTATTAATTCTTGTTCTAAATATTAAAATGCCAAATGTGTCAACAAACACTTGTTTCAGAGAAATATATAACCAATATATGATTAACCCTACTAATTTTCTAGTTCTACATATGTCATTAACAATTAGATATAAATAAAAACATGAATAAAATAAGTAAAACTGACTCTGGCTCTAACACTAGTTTGAGTGCCCAGATTTGTCTAAATCTAAATGCACGTGGCATATGATGTGCTGATTATATTGATGTAAATGCAATGCTGGATAACAGATTAATATATTAAATATTATTTATATTTTTAGTTGATATTCTATGTTTCAAACAAGAGCTCAAACTAGCACATTTCATAGCTGCACCCAGTGTATTAGCATGTGTCATGTGCTTCTCGTGGGTTTGTTTTTCTTACACGCATCCCACAATGCACCATGCCGCTGGAATGGTGATGTAGTCTATACCTGCACGGTCGCCGGTAGTCATTATAAATTACATAATACCCCTTCACCAGTTTCGTGATATATGAATATACAAGTTCAGGGCGCAAGTCACACTCATGGCGACTTGATACGGTTGTCCCACTGGGAAATCAGGCCACCTACACCATGACACGATATCCCACTCAGTCATATTACGCTGACACTGAGCTAACCAGTCATTGCCCTATCCTATTAATGCTGAGCGAAACCCTAGGAAGCGAGAAATATCAATAATTTTAGTCACTGGTTTGACTCGGCCGGGAATCGAACTCCCGACCTTCCACACGCGAGGCCCGCGCTCTAGGTTCATTCGAAGCTGAAACAATGCTATGTCGGCTGATTGCTTCTAGTTTAAAAATAAAAAATAAAAAATAAAAAATAAAAGTCAATCATTTCTTATCCAAATCAGATGTTGGAATAGATTGGGCTGTTAAATAGGTCATAATCCGTGCTAACGAAGTGGCACTAATTAATAACAGTAATCCGCTCTATCTCCCAGTAAATTGCTGCTCAGACAACCTAGTGCGAATATTCATTAGGTGTGAAACCTGAATCTTATTAGATTTAGGAATTAAGTAGGAATAATTTCCTCAGGTTCACATCACACAACGGAGTTCCTTCACAGTAATGGATATAACTGGATGTCTGCATTCCAATAATACCCCCCACCCCCACCCCCACCCCCACCCCACCCCCCACCCCCCACCCCACCCCCACCCCCACCCCCTCACCCGCCCCCCACCCCCATTCAATTTATTTCCATTTTCTTCGGAGTGCTCACATTTATTGCTCAGAACATAATGAAACCAGGGTTCTAAAAGCTGGGGCCGTCCTGATATTACCTTAGGTGTTACTAGGACGTAAAACAACAACCAACAAACAAATCTTAAAGCTGCATAGTCCGATGAAGCATACAATTTTCAAAATAAAACAATTATCTAGATTTGATTCTACGTATCAAACTTAGATACGGGTGCGCTTATTAAGCATTTGTTGCCTCACAGAAGGGAATACATTTGCCATTTAATAGAAGCTGTTACTGCTAAAGCCTATGGTGTCCGAATTGAGCGTGCTTGCCAAAACTAATGTGACACGTGCCCACTTCAAATAGCTCAAAAGTTTGCAATTTAATTATGTTTCTTCAAGGTAATGTAGTGTAGATTATAACGATCAATTTAATATATTTAGCTCAGAAAAATGACACCAATTAAAAACCATCGGACTACGCAACTTTAAATTGATTTATCTGACATTGCTCCAAGTATGGTTAAAGTTGGATACTTCGATGGAGACATGAGATATTCGAAACCGAAACACTTATCTAGATTTCGTTCTACATATTCAACTTAGATAGCGGTTGTAACTTAAGCTTTTTTCTTGTTGCGTAGAAGGGGACACTGATTCAATTTAGTAGAACCTGTTACTGCTAAAGGCTATGGTGTCAGAATTGTGCATGCTTGCCAAAACTAATTTGACACGTTCACACTTCAAATAGCTCAAAAGTTTGCAATTTAATTATGTTTCTTCAAGGTGATGTAGTGTAGATTATAACGATCAATTTAATATATTTAGCCCAGAAAAAGTACACCAATTAAAAGCCATCGGACTACGCAACTTAAAATTGATTTATCTGACATTGTTCCAAGTATGGTTAAAGTTGCATACTTCGATGGATACATGAGATTTTCGAAACTGAAACACTTATCTAAATTTGATTCTACATATTCAAATTAGATAGCGGTTTTAAGTTAAGCTTTTTTCCTCGTTGCGTAGAAGGGAACACTGATTCAATTTAATAGAAGCTGTTACTGCTAAAGGCTTTGGTGTCAGAATTGTGCGTGCTTGCCGAAACTAAATTGACATGTTCACACTTCAAATAGCTCAAAAGTTATCAATTTAATTTATGTTTCTTCAAGGTAATCTAGGGTAGATTATAATGATCAATTTCATATTTTTAGCCCAGAAAAATGACACCAATTAAAAACCATCAGACTATTCAACTTTAAATTTATTTATCTGACATTGCACCAAGTATGGTAAAAGTTGGATACTTCGATGGAGACATGAGATCTTCGAAACCGAAACACTTATCTAGATTTGATTCTACATATTCAACTAAGATAGCGGTTGTAACTTAAGCTTTTTTCCTTGTTGCGTAGAAGGGAACGCTGATTCAATTTAATAGAAGCTGTTACTGCTAAAGCCTATGGTGTCAGAATTGTGCGTGCTTGCCAAAACTAATTTGACATGTTCACACTTCAAATAGCTCAAAAGTTAGCAATTTAATTTATGTTTCTTCAAGGTAATGTAGGGTAGAATATAGTGATCAATTTAATCTACTTAGCTCAGAAAAATGACACAAATTAAAAACCATCAGATTACGCAACTTAGAATTTATTTATCTGACATTGCTCCAAGTATGGTAAAAGTTGCACACTTCGATGAAGACATGAGATTTTCGAAACCGAAACACTTGTCTAGATTTGATTCTACATATTCAACTTAGATAGCGGTTGTAACTTAAGCTTTTTTCTTGTTGCGTAGAAGGGAACGCTGATTCAATTTAATAAAACCTGTTACTGCTGAAGCCAATGAGGTCAGAATTTTGACGCGCATACCAACTTTAATTCGACATGTTTTCACTTGAGATATCTCCAAAGATATCTATCTTTAATACAAGGTAGGAGCCAAATAGACAGGTGGGTGTGGGTCGGGTGATGACATCAGGGAGCCTAGCTGGTGTGATGGTTAGCACAGTGGCCCAGGGTTTGTTTGAATTCTGCTCTAGTTGCAATATTTTCTATTTTCATCATCCCCATGACACTATGACAGAGGAACTGCGCAGGCGCAATGTGCGTAGCTCCTACTAGGGTGGGAGTGTGGGAGAGTGGGAGTGTGGGAGGGTGGGGGATGCAGTCAGGGTGGGAGTGTGGGGGAGTTAGTGTGGGAGGTATGTGGTGAGTGTGGGAGTGTGGGAGTGTGGGGTGTGAGAGGGTGGGAGTTGTGGGAGGGTGGCAGTGGTGGGAGGGTGGGTGAGGGAGTGTGGTGGGAGTGTGGGGGTGGAGTATGGAAGTGTGTGGGGTGGGAGGGTGGAAGGGTGCGAGGGTGGGGGAGGGAGGGTGGGGGAAGGAGGGTGGACTCTGGGATGGTGGGATGGTGGGAAGATGGGAGGGTGGGAGGGTGGGAATGGAGGGTGGGAAGGGGAGGAAGGAGGCTGGGAGTATGGGAGTGTGGGAGGAAGGGGGAGGAGGTCTGGGAGGATGGGAGGATGGGAGGGTGGAAGGTGGGGGAGGGAGTGTGGGAGGGTGGAAGGGGGAAGGAGGGTGGGAGGGTGGGGGGAGGGTGTGGTTGCTAGGGCGGTCAGCTTTGATACCTGCCAAATCTATGCGCACTCTATCCGGACAGATCGCGCCGTATGCATAGCTGTCGGCCCCGGGGTCGCCCAATGTGGTGCACGGGGTTCCACCATGTCCTCCCGTGACTCCATTTCCGGTGAACCCTGCTCGGGTTATCCAGCATCGGCGTTCGTTGCTTGCTACAAACTAGATACATCACAACCACTTAGTTAGCTAAATCTGGATTATACCTAAGCCCATACTATCCCACCGTAGCCCTGCCTAGAAAACTGACTAAGTAAGAAACAGCCTACATTCAAATGCATACACTGAGTTCATAAACTGATTAGATATATCACAAACTCTTAATTCGTTGAATGTAATAACAATATTATATTATTTTTAAAATTCTTCGCGCAATTAAATAGTGTAAATGACTGAAGTGGGATATTGTGTCATGGTGCCGACAGCACTATAAAGTCGCCATGAGTGCACACTGTTTCAAGTCAGTAGCCTACCCATCCTGATAAGACCTTAGATGGTGCAATGACGTAAAACTCCAACAACCAACCAACATCAGCATTAGTCGGTCATGCATACCCGTTCTACGTACCGCAATTTATAGCAATACGAGTCTTCCGAAATGTTGTAACTGGCACCAAGGCCACATAATCAGGCCAGGGTTAGAGGAAGCATACTGCATCAATCCAGAAAACTGATACAGTGTACATACCAGACACAATGGACGCACACAGTGGTCAGTGTGTGTGTGGTGTACACAGCGGTGGTGATGGGGTTACTATGGCTACTAATGGGGGACATTGCAATGTTTTTTTGTTGTATTTTTTTGGTCCATTAGTTGTTTAAGCAGGGGAAATTTCAGTCATAGACGACTGGTCTTCCTCATTCCACTGCTGGTCGATAGAAAGCCTGAGCCTACACTTTTACCGACCCAAGGGATATTTAACCTCCCACACCACATAGACATGGTATGAGAGCAACTGGCCTTTGATGATGCTGTAAGTATGTCAAAAGGTATGTCCGTCCTTATGTGACCTTAAAACCTACTCACAATATCCCTTGCGACCACTTTGCAACCACTTTGCGACCACTGTACGACCACTTTGCGACCACTTTACGACCACTTTGCGACCACTTTGGACCAAACATCCCGCCTCCTTGCAACCATCTTGTCCCCAAAGCAATGACCAATATGGTCGCAAGGAGTTTGGCAACCACTGAGGACCACTTTGAGCCAATTTATGACCATTTTGCGACCACTTGCAACCTCTTTCCGACCACCCCTTCTTATTGGTCGCAAGGTGGTCGGAGACAGTAATGTGACTGGGGAATACGATAACAAGCAGGTAATAAGTAACTTAGCAAATCCCGATACCATAAAACTCCCACTCCGGATCCTTCACGCATCCCCCCCCCCCCTTCCCCTCCATCTCCCGTTACTCCCCCATCGCCCCCTCTCCCCTCCCTCTCCCCCTCTCAGCGTCTGTCCCTCAGCAGGAGGAACAAGGATATAGTAAATAACTTAGCAGACACCGGTCACGGACAAAGTCTCCCGCTCACAACACACCCCCACCCCACCCCCACCCCCACCCCCCTCCCCTTCCATGCCCTCCCCACCCTCTTCTTGTCCCCCTCTCCTACCCCGCCTCCCCATCCCATCCTTATCCTCCTCCCCTTCCACTCACACACAAGCCGAGGGAGGTAGGGGGAGCCACTAGCACCAGTTGATTACCGTATACAGGGAACGCGCAGCTTCCCGTCATGCACCTCACGGAAGCCACTTCCGATGTCATTCCCGAGGAGATCGTCGGATATGGCAGCGCCGAATGAGTTTGTATAATGGCAATACTGTCTGCACGTAAATGATGTATAGAAATGAAATAAACGAATCCCCTATTATCACTCAGTCACACCTGGTAGCAGATATAATGATGTGATGGCCGAGTGGTTGCAGAGGTAATGTTCCGAAAGGACTAAATGTGAAGTGTGTTTTATTTAACGGCGCCTCTAGAGTACATTGATTTTTATCATCGGCTATTGGACGTCAAACATATGATCATTCTGAGATATTTCTTTTGGGGAAACCAGACGGGATGGCCGAATGAGTTAGAGAGTCCGTCTCCCATGTTTGGTAGATCGTGGGGTCGTGGGTTCGAACCCTGGTTGAGTCAAACCAATGACTTAAAAATTGATACTTGTCGCTTCCTAGCCAGGCGCTCGGCATTATTAGGACAGGGCAAGGAGCAGTGGAATGGGGAAGACCAATTATCCACGATTGAAATTGTCCCTGCTTAAACAACTAATGTACCAAGAGAAAACCACCAACAACAAAAAACCCACACTGCTGCCACGTAGGCTACTCTTTCCGATAAGCAGCAAGGGGTCTTTACGTCGACGATATTGTAACTCACTGGAGCAGCACTATAAAGCTGACAGCAGGAGTATGCACTGTTGGAAGCCGTTGCTACTCCTGATGTAAGTTGGTTGGTTGTTGGAAATTGACAACCTGGCAACATCTAAGGTCATCAGTATGGGTATTGACTTATGACAGTGCACACTCATGTCAACTCTATAGTGCTGCCCCACTGCCCCCCCCCCCCCCCCCCCCATCCTGACAGTGAGCTAACCAGTCCTATTAATGCTGATTGCCAACCTAGGAAGTGACAAGCATCAATTTTGTAAGTCATTGGTTTGACTCGACCAGGAATCAAACTCCCGATCTCCCACATTCGGCCACTGCGTCCGGTGAGATTCAAAGTTGGCTGAATATATTTAGCTGTTAGCGTTATCAGTCAATTATCACCAAGCCATGTTCAACACGCTAAATGAGCTCCAAGGGGACCTCCGTGTACACTCAGACACACAACTATATATATATATATATCTATATATATATGTTTGTCACTGGTACTATATATATATAATCTACCTATCCTGGTGCTCAGCATTATTAACATATGGCAAGGACTAATTATCCCAGTATCATGATAATGTGACTGAGTTGGATATCAGGTTATGGTGCTGGTAATCTGGTCTCCCAATGGGGCAGCACTATAATGTCGCCATGAGTGTGCACTGTCATAAGTCGGTGCCCATCTTGGTATGACGTTAGATGTTGGCAGGATGTAAAACCCCTGCTAATAAACTATGGTGTCTAACTTTAATTGCAGTATGCACAACAAAACTGTTTTGATATTATCGTTCCTTAAGGCTCTGTCACACATCACCGGATTGGGGAAACGGAAAGAAACCGAACACAGTCCATTGATATCCGGCAAACTCCGGTTTGTATCCGTTGCATATCCGTTGCATATCCATTGATATCCGTTGATATTCATTGATATCTAGCCCGATCCGTTACAAGTTTTGAGCATGCACACAATTTTTACGGATTGCGCTGGACTGACCTATGCAGTTATTATCCGTTATGTCAGTTCCCCGTCCATTCCCCATCTGTTCCCCGTCCGTTCCCCATCCATTCCCTGTCCGTTCCTTGTCCGTTCCCATCCTTTTCCATCCGTTCCTATCCGTTCCTGTCCGTTCCTGTCTGTTACATATAATATTCATTACACATCCATTTGGTGTCTGTTACCCATCCGTTACTCATCTGTTACACATCTGTCACCCGTCCATTACCCATCCATTACCTGTCCGTTACCCGTCCGTTACCCGTCCGTTACATAATCGATACCTTTCAAGTCCGAATAACACCGGACTAGAATATTCTTTGTCCGGTTCTGTCGGATGCTCAATCCGCCATAGTGTGACAGGCACTTTAGGTTATTGGGGTTGCAAGTCATATAACAATCTAACGTGTGAACCGATACTGACTTGTAAACATTGTCCAATTTATGGCAACTTTATGAGTGCTTTTCCCGTGGCATATTCTGCTGCCCCCAGCATCATGAGAGAATATCCCACTCAGTCACAATATCCAAACACCCAGGTTACCAGCCATTGCCTCACCTCAGCAAGCTCCAAACAAATCAGATATATACTTCACTATGGACCATTTTTGTGTCAATAACGCCGAATTGAAAAATGGCTGGAAGACCAGGATTTCGGCGCTGAGAAAAGAATAACCATTTTTACAACATCTAATTTACAACAACAACTCTACTTACTCTACCCATAATGGATCAGTGTGTTAACACTAGTTTTCACCGCTAGACTTTACAACGTCTTTCATTTAGCTCGGCTGGGGATTGATCCCATGTCATTCTGTGTATGGGAAGGGGCGTTCTAAGCATTAGATCATCTATTTCAGAAAATTGGTTTTGTAGATCAACATGATTAAACTGTGGCTTTGAGCTAACATGCATGTGGTATAAACGATCCATCAACATTATGGCCTGCCTAACCTGCTAACAATCCCATCACTCCTGCACCTGACACTACAGCTTGCGACAACCCATTGTCCCATCTTTCAACACAGGACCCTTGGAAAGAAGCACTAGACCTTGTAGGTTCAGAATTAAGATCGCGCTGTTCCAAGACTTTGTTTATTAAAGTGTCTAAGTCCGATGGTTTTGAGCTTCTGTAATTTTTCTGAGATAAATATATTAAATTGATTGTTATAATGTAATCTCTTTAGAATGGAGTAACTTTTATATTAAATGTCTATGTTTTGGGATACTTGAAGTGCAAACATGTCAATTTAGTTTTGGCAAGACCATACACTTGAGCAGAAACAGGTGCTATTAAATTGCTTCAGTACTCCATTGTATACGACAACATATGCTTAATAAGTGCATCAGTATATAAGGTAGATATGTAGAAGTACATTTAGATAATTGTTTTTGTTTTGAATATTTAATTTGATTGTTATAATCTGAAGGCTAAGGGAGCAAACCCTGAACAGAAAACCATGTCACTGTGGCAGCATCAAGGGCGGTTGATGTATGGAACTCCCAACATCTCCCGACCAGCCACTGCAGGGACAAATAGTTTTGCACCTGTCTGGACATGTTCTTGCCAGTGTGAAACCTCTATTTGCTCCCCGAGAGAGTGTGGCTGGTAACTTGGAAAAGCCAGCAGCACTTCAACACTTTTGCAGGCAGCTTTCATGACATGTAAAACCGCATGATGATGATGATGATATAAGTTAAATATGTAGAATTAATCTTAGATAATTGTTTTGGGTTTGAACATTTGATGCTTCATCGGACTATGTAGATAAAAGATTCACCTAGTACCTACAGTAAGGGTGAATGACAACCATGTCTAAAAACAGGCGGAAACTGTTTGGTATCAATCAACCAATCAGTGAAGATCAGCTCATTGTTCCCTCATCCAGTGTTTATCTATATTGGCACAGAGTTGATGAAATGAGATAGAATGCAAAAAGACAACACAATGACTCCAGAATGCTTTTGATTTGATTTTTAAAGTCACTTAAAGTACATGTTTATATATTTTTTTCGAATCCAAAGTAGCGTGTAGATATGAATAAGTATGTGAATAACATATTCTGCTTGTTTCCTTAATAAGAAGTTACATGCTTATTTTATTTACCCAACCTTCCTACACTTTTTCTAATGGGTTATTCTTCAGCTCTGATGGCTGGCGGTGAATCTTGTATCTACGGACTATGCAGCTTTAAGGACACACTCATTGAAATAAATTACTCCTGCGCCAGTATTTTTATATGTTCTACAAAAGAAAACTGGAGACATTTTTTTTGTCGAATATTATGCTCTTCAAAATATGATGTAAATTAGATTTCGACTAATCGGTGTCTATTATTTTGCTGGTGTAAAACTGCCAGCGAGCCTTTTACCCATCGACCCTTTTTACTTCTTTAATATCCGGCTGCTAATTTCCGCCAGGAGGCGCAAGCGGTCGTCGCCGTGTACAGCTCAATAAGCAATCAAAGCTGGCTGGGGGACCAGTAGAACCTGCATACCATTATGTCCAGCACTGCTGACGTTGGGGTAAGGGGTAGGGGGGAGGGGGAGGGGAAGGTGGAAGGAGGGGGTAGGATGGACAGTTTGTAATGGGTGTAGATGGAGGAGTGTGTAGTGGGGCGAGGGTGGAGGGGCGTGTAGTGGGGTGAGGGTGAAGGGTTCTGTAGTCGGGTGAAGGAGGAGGGGTCTGTAGTGAGGTGATGTTGAAGGGGTATGCAGTGGGGTGGAGGGTGGAGGGGTGTGTAGTGTGGTGAGAGTGGAAGGGTGTGTAGTGGGGTGAGGGTGGAGGGGTGTGAAGTGGGGTGAGGGGGGAGGAGTGTGTAGTGTGTGAGGGAGGAGGGTGTGTAGTGGGGTGAAGGTGGTAGGGGTGGTGTAGTGGGGTGAGGTGGGTTTTGTGTGGTAGTGGGGTGAAGGTGGAGGGGTGTGTAGTGGGGTGAGGGTGGAGGGGTGTGTATGGGTGAGGGTGTAGGGGTGTGTATGTGGGGTGAGGGTGGAGGGGGTGTGTAGTGGGAGTGAGGGTGGAGTGGTGTGTAGTGGGTGAAGGTGGAGGGGGGTGGTAGTGGGGTGAGGGTGGAGAGTGGTGTGTAGTGGGTGAAGGTGGAGGGATGTATAGAGGAGTGGGGTGGAGTTGTAGTGGGGTGAGGGTGGAGGGGTGTGTATATGGGGTGAGGGTGAGGGGTGTGTAGTGGGGTGAGGGTGGGTGAGGGGTGTGTAGTGGGGTGAGGGTGGAGGGGTGTGTAAGTGGGTGAGGGTGGAGGGGTGTGCAGTGTGGGTGAGGGTGTCAGAGGGTGATGACTGTGGGGAGAGGTGTGGAGGAGTTGGTGTGTGTCGCTGGGGTGACGGATGGAGTAGTGTGTAGTGGTGTTAGGGTGGAGGGGGTAGTAGTGGGTGAAGGAGAAGGGGTGAGTAGAGCGGTTGAAGGCGTGATAGGGTGTGTATGTCAGGTGAGGGTGAGGGGTGTAGTATATAGGTGTTGAAGGTGGAGGGTGTGTATGGGGTGAAGGGTGAAGGGGAGTGTAGATTGGGAGATAAGTGGAGGGGTGAGGTAGAGGTGCGGTGAGGGTTGAGGGGTGTAGTCTTGGGGTGAGGGTGGAGGGGTGTAGTAGTGGGTGAGGGGTGGAGGGGTGTGAAGATAGGGTAGAGGGAGGAGAGGTGAGTAGTGTGGGTAGCGGTGTGGCGAGGTTGTCATAAAGGCAGAAGGTGGAGGGGAGTGACGATGGGAGTGAAGGTGGCGTGTGGGATTGTCCAGGTAGTTAGGGTGGCAGGGTGTGTATGGTGTGAGGTGAGGAGTGGTATGTGTAGTGGGGAGCGATTGAGGGTGTGATAGAGGGGAGACGGTTGCGGGTAGTGTAGTATGGGAGAAGGTGGCGGGGCGAGTAGTGGGAGAAATGTGTGAGGGGTGGTGTAGTGGGTGATTGTGGCCGGGGTGTGCAGTGGGGAGAGGGTGCCGGGGTGTGTAGAGGGTGAGGGAGGAGGGGTGTGAACGTGGGGTGAAGGTGGCGGGGTGTGAATATGGGGTGTATCGTTGAGGGGTGGTGTAATGGGGTGAAGGTGAGGGGCGTGTAGTGGGGGAGGGTGAGGTGAGTGTAGTGGGGTGAGGGTGTGAGAGGAGTGGTCGTGGGTGGTATGGGTGGCGCGGTGTGTAGTGCGGTGAGGGGTGGAGGGGGGTGACGTGGGGAGAGGGTGGATTGGTGAGTCGGAGGGGAGACTGGGTGGAGGTAGTGAGGCAGAGTGGGGTACGATGGAGGATGGGGAGAGTGACGTGGGATGATGTGAGGGGAGTGAGTGGCGTGAGCGTGGAGGGAAATTAGAGGGGTGAGGGAGGCGGGGAGTGACAGTGGGGTTGTGATGGTGGAGGGTGTGTAGTGGGTGAGGGTGGAGAGGTGTGAGTGGGGTGAGTGTGGAGGGGTAGGTGTAGTTTGGGTGATGGTGGAGGGTGTGAAGTGGGGTGAAGGTGGTAAGGGTGTTCGTGGGGGAGAGGTGGAGGGGTGTGTAGTGGGGTGAGGGTGTAAGGGTGTGTAGCTGGGGTAGGGTGGAGGAGTGTGTAGTGGGGTGAGGGTGGATGGGTGTGTAGTGGTTAGTGATGGAGGGGTGTGTAGTGGGGATGAAGGTAGGAGGGGTCGTAGTGGGGTGATGGTGGAGGGGTGAGTAGTGGGGGTGAAGGGTGGAGGGGTGATTAGTGGGGTAAGGTTGAGGGGTGTGTAGTGGGGTGAGGGTGGAAGGGTGTGTAGTTGGTGATGTGTAGGGGTGTGAGTAGGTGTAGGGTGCAGGGGTGTGTAGTGGGGTGAGGGTGGCAGGGTGAGGTGTAGGGGTGAGGGTGGAGTGGCTGGCTAGTGGGTGAGGTGGAGGGTGTGTTTGTGGGGTTAAGGAGGAGGGGTGAGTAGTGGGGAGATGGGGAGGGGCTGTAGGTGGTGAAGGTCGCCAGGGGTGTTGGGGCAAATTGGGGTTATGGAGGCGGGGTGGTAGCAGTGGGTGAGGAGTGGGAGGAGTTTGTAGTGGGGTGAAGGTGGAGGAGTGTGTAGGGGGTGATGGGGGACGGGTGTGTAGTGGGGTGAGGGTGGAGAGGTGTGTAGTGGGGTGAGGGTGGAGGGGTGTGTAGTGGGGTGAGGGTGGGGGGTCTCGTGGGGTGAGAGTGGAGGGGTAGAGTAGTGGGGTGATGGGTGGAGGGTTGTATCGATGGGGTGAGTTGGGGGGGGGGGGGGTTTTTTTTGGGGGGGGGGGGTGGAGGGTTGTGTAGTTGGGTGAGGGAGGAGGGTGTGTAGTGGGGTGATGGTGCAGGGGTGTGAAGTGGGGTGATGGGGAGGGGTGTTGTAGTGGGATGAGGGTGGAGTAGGAGGCAATGGCATGAGGGTGGGGGGTGTGTGTAGTGGGGTGAGGAGGAGGGGTGTGTAGTGTGTAGATGGGGCGGGTTTGCAGAGGGGTGAGAGTGGAGGAAGTTAGTGGGGGTGACCTGGTTGAGGGGTGTGTCGTGGGGTGAGTGAGGAGGTCGTGTGCAGAGGGGGAGCCTGTATGATGAGAGTGTGGGGGTTCTGGGGGACGGTGAGTCGAGGGGTGAGGGAGGCGCGGTGTAGTCGAGGGGAGAGGGTGGAGTGGGAGTTCGAGTGGTGCGGTGAGGTGGGTCACGAGGATTGCTCGAGGCGGGGAGAGACTAGTTTATGCATTAGCGTTATAACGAGTGTTGCGGTGATCTGCTTTTATAGACTATGTTATCTTTGATTCGGGGACAGACTTGCGGGGTATGTAGTGGGGTGAGAGTGGAGGGGTGTGTAGTGGGGTGATGGTGGAGGGGTGTGTAGTGGGGTGAGGGTGAAGGGGTGTGTAGTGGGGTGATGGTGGAGGGGTGTGGCGTTGTGAATGTGGAAGGGTGTGTAGTCAAGTGAAGAATGTTGGAATGTGTAATGTGGTGAGGGTGTCCTCTATTGGAACTTGGGTTAGGAAGGACCTATAGTTTCTGAGCAGCCGCAGAGGTAGGGGTTAGGCCTGTGTATAGGGGGGAGCGGTGGCTGGGTCACATGGGCCACATTAGGGGGTCTCAGTTTCTGTCTGATGTGTCCAAGGTGACTACGCTTACAGTTGTAGGGCAGAGTATGTGTGGGGGGGGGGGGGGGGGTCCAAGTCGGGGCAGGTGGGTTATATCAGGGGTGAACACCTTGTCTGGTACTGGGAGAGGGGTGGGGCCGGGCTGATTGGCGAGTCGGTTGTTGGAACTTTGCGTTCTGGCAAAATCTATGGTCATATCAGGACGGGTACCGACTTGTGACAGTGCGTACTCATGTCCACTTTATAGTGCTGCTCCACTGGGAGACCAGTCTCCCAGCACCATGACTTGATATCGCACTCAGTCACATTATCTTGACACTGAGTCAACCCGTCCTTGTCCTATCCTAATAATGCTCAGTGCATGGCTAGGAAGCGACGAGTATCAATTATTAAGTCATTGGTTTAAGTCGACCAGCATTCGAATCCGTGGTTTCGAATCCCACGATCTATCAAAACGGGAGACGGACGCTCAACTCATTCTGCCATCCCGTCTGGTGGTGCCAGGCTGATGAGCATGTCCTAATAAACAGTAGCGGGTGGGAGAGGGATACAGCCTCGTTGTGGACACGGCATGCACGCGCACCTCACCAGGGGGCTCTCCGAGAGCTGGTTGACATGCCGCGGCATCTTCCCGCTCCTCGCTGAAGACGCAGATTTAATTGTTTGTTTAGTGTCATGCCTCACCGACAGCTAGGCGCATATCCGGGGTTCACCGTCTTGTGACAGCGGGGATAAATCACAGTGTTGTCCCACATACAGGCTACACATACACACCATGATCTGATATCCAAATCAATTGCATTATCCTGAGCAGTTGTTGCTGCGTGCTCGTAAATATGCTAAGCGCAAGGCAGGAAAGGTAGCGACAAGTATAAATCCAGGGTGATCCGTGGCTCATCCGTGGCTGGTCCTTGGTGATCCGGCGTGATACATTTGTGGTGTTCTCTGTGGCGGAGTGGTTAGAGTGTCTGGCTTTTTTCTAGGTCGGACTCCTAATCTGAAGGTCGGTGGTTCGATTCCCCATGCCCCCATCTCTGCCAATTTGGATTTCCACCGCTGTGTATAACTTACAGCGTCATCAAAGGCCAGTTGCTCTCATACCATGTCTATGTGGTGTGGGAGGTTAAAAATCCCTTGGGTCGGTAAAAGTGTAGGCTCGGGCTTTCTATCGACAAACTGTCTAATGGTGAAAACAAGCCTCTTCAGGCTTATCCATGATAGGCAGTATAAATGTTCAACAATATGGTTGGTCCGGCCTCGTCCGGGATCCGCCCCGGATGTTTTTAAATGTTTAAAACATCCGGGGCAGTCCGGAGCATTTTGTGATCCGGGCTCGATCCAGCATCGTCTGGGATGATCCAGGGGTAATCCGTGGGTGGTCCGGCTAGTATGGGGGGTGGAACAGGAGTAGTCCGTGCTGTGTCCGGGCCAGTCCAGGGGCTGTTTCACCCTGGATGAGCCACGTTTTAGCCACTGTTTAACCCGTACCAGCCTCGAACTTGCCCGGACTAGCCCAAATGTAGCCACGGACCACTCCACCATTCCAAGACTGCCCGGCTAAGACCTGGACATGCCGGATGACCACGGACTACCCCAGGGTGAGTCCCGCATTTCAGGTTATCATCCGGGGGTTGTCTGGGGCTCATCCGGGGTGATCTAGGCTTGTAGTCCGTGGTTCGTCCGGGTACGTGTGACCGGGAGGGACAGTCCAGGAGAGCGTCCGGGGTGGTCCGGGGGTGGTCCGGGGGTGGTCCGGGGGTGGTCCGGCTAAAAATCTGGGGCTCGTCCGGGTAGGTCTGACTGGGGCTTTACTTCATTGATAATGAATTTGAAGCCCTTTGACTACGCCTCATTCACTGATGTCATTTCACCCATCTTTCAATCTATCAAGCCCATAGCTGGATAGCCTGATGAAAGCCTCACATTTTCTAACCCAAAGAAATAAACTGACTTGAATGTTACCCTACATGTGTCACTTAGATACTGGTGCACTCATTAAACATGTACTGCCACATCATCATCATGCTGTCAGTCGCGATGCGACAAAGACTGCTTTCATTACTTGACTGCCGCTCTCCATTTAGCTCTCTGCTGTGAGAGTTGCGTCCATGAGTCAATCTTAATGTCTCTCATCTTCAGGTTTCTCTTGATGGTATCCTTGAACTGGAGACGAGGGCGCCCTCTCTTTCTGTAACCAGTAGACAGTTGAGAGTAGAGGATCTGCTTTGGTAGCCTGGCTGATGACATTCTCATGAGGTGTCCAGTCCACCAGAGATTCCTTTTGATCAGAAAATCTTCCATAGAGGGCAGCCCCGTCCGTTCGAGTATTTACATTTCATGAAAGCTGCCTGCAAAAGTGTCGAAGGGCTGCTGGCTTTTGCAAGTTACCAGCAGCACTCTCTCGGGGAGCAAATAGAGGTTTCACACCGGCAAGAACATGTCCAGACAGGCGCAAAACTATTTGTCCCGGCAGTGGCTGGTCGGGAGATGTTGGGAGTTCCATACATCAACCCCCTTGATGCTGCCACAGTGACATGGTTTTCTGTTCAGGGTTTGCTCCCTTAGCCTTCGGTTCTGTCAAGAACCTGTACCACAAGGCAGTGGTTTACAACTCTGCAGGGCAGGGGCGTCAAGCTCCCTGAGGTATTGCAATACCTGCATACTATTGTATTATTAAGTGCATTTGATACTACCCGTTATGGCTGAATCCTGTGGTGTCCATCATTTTGCTTTTCATGCCAAAGGTAATTTTCGAAACAAACAAGCAGGTTCTTTGACATGGACTTTATTCAAGTAGAGGTCAGTATACTAGTAAAGGTCACAATGTCAAAAGTTCACAGGTCAATTGTTTGTCGATTCAGGCTCTCAACCCTATCACTTGTAGTGTCTTGTTCATCGATTGTAGGGATGGGTGGGTGGCTGAAGAAGGCTGGTGGTGTTGGTGGTCTGGCGGCTGGCGTAGTGGTGGACGAAGGCCGGGCGTGACATCCCGAGTCTAGCGCGCGAGAGGTGGTTCACGAGAATTCTGGTAGGGGTGCGGTGGTTAGCGGGATCGAACCCAGGAGGCACCACTGCAGTACCTCCCTTGTTTGCACACAAATTACCCATGTTGACGAAACAACATGAACAATTTGACATGTTTTCATTTCCGCTATCCCCAAAGATACCCACCCATTTATAATAAAATTTTGACAACAGACCAAATTTATTTATAAAAAAATATGGCAGGAATTCAAAGCCATCAAGCCATGTAACTTCAAAGAAACAAAGCATCTGTAGAGATCGCGTGGCCTGACTGTGTCCTCTTCAGACTCGAGGCTAAATCTTTCAGGCTTATTGGACGCGGTCCTTGGAGCATAAGCTCTTTAAGCTTGATTGACCACAGTGGCCGGACATGATCACGTGACTCCGTAGGGATGGAACAACTTGGTCCTCATTCTCATCACTCTCAGTGAAAATCTGACCAGACACGATGGCCGAATGAGTTTTGGTAGATCCTGGGATTCAACCCAAAGGTTTGAACCCTGATCAAGTCAAACCAATGACTTAACAAAATTAATACTTGTCATTTCCTACCCAGACGCTCGGCATCATTAGGATAAGGCAAGAACTGGTTGGCTCAGTGTCAGGATAATGTGATTGAGTGGGATATCAGGTCATGGTGCTGGCAGCCTGGTCTCCCAGTGGGGCAGCACTATAAAGTTGCCATGAGTGCGCACTTGCACAAGTCACTATCCATCCTGATATGGCCCTAGACGTTGCCAGGGTGAAAAACTCTGCCAACCAACCAACCAACTCAGTGAAAATCAGGAATATTGAGAAGGTTGAATCTGTACAGAAAGCTTCTCCCCCCCCTCCCCTCCCGCCACCGTATCCAAGGACAGTGACCAATTAGATTGTGCGTTTCAAATTTAAGCGACAATGAGGCGCCCTGATTAAACCCCACTACTGCTAGGGATTAATCCACTTGACCTATTTTCTATTTGAGACCAATTTTACAGCAAGCGACTACTTGGACTAAATCATTTAAATAATAAAGTATAGCTAAATTATAGGAGGAACTCTAAAATCCTGTTTTGTTTGTTTGTTGTTGTTTTACGTCCTAGCAACATCTATGGTCATATCAGGATGACTACTGACTTGTGACAGTGCGCACTCATGGTGACTTTATAGTGCTACCCCACTGATAGACCAGGCCGCCAGCACCATGACCTGATATCCCACTCAGTCACATTATCCTAACATGCATACATATGTGTATATGTCCTGTATAAGCAAGTATATGAGTATAATTATCCGGAAACTAATTGTCTATGAAATGTCTTACCTGACAATGCACCAGTCTTCGACTGGTTGTTCCACTATAACTGACACTCCTCCAGTCATCTACTGTTCAGGTCTTCTGCCTCGTCTGGTAGCGCCACCTTGCTGCATTTTCCTCGCCTGCAACTCACCAACACGCCTGTCGCAGTAGCTAAAAATATTGTGACTGACGCTGGTCTACATGTGGTGGAGGCAAGGAGGCCGCAGGTGGCGCCACCGGTACAGTGTTGGGTCTTAGGGAGTACAACAATAATGATAATAATTCCCTTACGTATCTTTTTACTCGCATAATTCAATATACATCACATGTATATGAAGAGTTCAGGCGCAAAACCATGTAAACGCCAATCCAAAAATGGGAGATAAACATTGGAATCAAACCTTGAAAAGTTAATTTCTTTATATTCCTACTCTTTTGTTCATTGTTCCATAACCATATGATCATATGAAAAGTATTAGTGAGAATTAAAATTATTTTCACGTAAAAATCTGTTATTTAAACTACATTTTTGGATTGGCGTTTACATGGTGTTGCGCCTGAAGTCTTCATATGTATGTATCAATGTGAACTGGTGCAAATTGAAAATGCTGACCTGATTTGCTATCAGCATCTGATGCAATCCTAATGTTGTTCCTATCTATTCATTAAATTACCTGATTACACTGCCCGAGTCCATATCTGATATCTGCACCAATTACAGATATGGCGGAAAAAGGCCCCTGCATGTCTCCTGCACTACTTCCTTCCATTTACTGGAAATTACGCATTCCTCCAGTCACATTTGCTTACAATGTGTAGACATGTTAAGCAGGAAATTGCAAACCCCTGGAAATTGGACACCCCAGGGTTTGCGATTTCCTAGGAAATCACAACCCCCCCTGGAAATCGCAAACCCCCCATGCTTTGTATCATTTTGTAATAGTCAGTTAACACACTAGCAAATAATAGTTCATTGAGATATTTGGTGAGTGCACAATAAGAATTTGGAATATTAAAATGGTTCCATTTACTGTATGCAGTGACTGAAGTTGGAATTAAAAAGACCATTTTGCTAACGACATTGTTTACATTGACGATCCTGAAACTGAGTGATAATATTATCATATTGCTGCACCTCTGTACCTAGCCTGGTCCCCTGGCCTTTGCTTCAACAGAGCTCGCCACCTAGTGGACAACATGGATACTGGAACCCAACTACCCTTTACCTGGCCTTTAGAATGGACACAGTGGCGACATCTGTGAATAAAGGCTAATTTCAGCGCATATGCAGTCAGAATTACAAACTGGATTAACGCAAAACTGTTTTTATAAGGATAAAGACTGCTAAACATGGGGGGTTTGCGATTTCCTAGGAAATCACAGGTGGGGGTTTGCGATTTCCAGGGTTTGCAATTTCCTGCTACACCTGGCTTAAGGATATGCCCCAATGTACCTAAGGCCCTATTCTCCTATGCCCCTGTGCCCCAATGCCACTATGCCCCTATGCCCCTATGCATCTATGTCCCTATGTCCCTATTCCCCTATTCCCCTATGCCCATGTGCCCCTATGCCCCTATGCACCTATGCATCTATGCATCTATGGCCCCATGCCCCTATGCAGCTATGCCCCCATGCCCCTATGCCCCTAATCGCATATGCATCTATGCCCCCATGCCCCTATTCGCATATGCCCCTATGCATCTATGCATCGATGCCCTCATGCCCCTATGGCGCTATGTTCCTGTCTATATGTCCTTATGTCCATACGTCTCTGTCTCTATATCCCTAGGCCCCTAAGCCTCCGAACTCGTTTAGGTCTCTTTTCCTATATACCTATGCCCCTATGCCGCTATGCCCCTAGGCCTCTATGCCCCTATGACCCTATGCTCCTGTACTTATGCCCTTAATTCCCAACCTCTCTGTCTGTCCCTATATACCTGTGCCCCTAGGTCTCTATGCCCCAATGGTTCTAAGTCGCTATGGTTATATGCCCTTATGTCCATACGTCTCTGTCCCTATATCCCTAGGCCCCTAGGCCTCTGAACTCGTCTAGGTCTCTGTTCCTATATACCTATGCCTCCAGCCCTCTATGCCTCTTTGCCCCTATGCCGCTATGCCCCTAGGCCTCTATGCCCCTATGGCCCTATGCTCCTGTCCTTGTGCCCTTAATTCCCTACCTCTCTGTCCCTATATACATATGCCCCTAGGCCTCTATACCCCAATGGTTCTATGCCACTATGGTTATATACCCCTCTGCCTCTAGGCCTCTATGCCCCTTTTTTTCTATGCTCCTGTCTCGATGCCTCTATATCCCTAAGTTCACTGGGTGCGATCTCACCAGATTCTGGGGTCACTATTCACTGTAAGCCATGCTTGACCATTATCTGGGGCTCACCTGTTGACTCATCATGTACACCTAACTGATTCAGACCAGACATTTTCATGATACAGTATAACTCCATTAAACCAAGCTTGGTTAAACCAAACGATCGGTTAATCCAAACCTTTTTCGGCGGCCTGGAAAAATACTACCATTTATCGTATAAAAAAGTTGGTTAGATCAAAGTTGGTTAATCCAAATTATTGGTTAATCCAAACAAAATTGTAGGACCCCAGGCCACTCCGGTATGATTAAACCAAGCTTTCATGTGGTCATAAGGTCAGAAGAAAAAGTGGTAGAGTCCTTGTTTATATTCCCATAATAGATTATAGAGCACATATATGTACATGGATACACCCATTCCTCATCATGCTGTCGGTCGCGATGCGACAAAGACTGCTTTCATTACTTGACTGCCACTCTCCATTTAGCTCTCTGCTGTGAGAGTTGCATCCTTGAGTTGGTCTTAATATCTCTCAGCTTCAGCATTTCATGAAAGCTGCCTGCAAAAGTGTTGAAGTGCTGCTGGCTTTTGCAAGTTACCAGCGGCACTCTCTCCGGGAGCAAATAGAGGTTTCACACTGGCAAGAACATGTCAAGACAGGCGCAAGACTATTTGTTCCTGCAGTGGCTGGTCGGGAGATGTTGGGAGTTCCATACATCAACCGCCCTTAATACTGCCACAGTGACATGGTTTTCTGTTTAGGGTTTGCTCCCTTAGCCTTCGGTTCTGTCAAGAACCTGTACCACAATGGCACAAGGCAGTGGTTTACACCTCTGCAGGGCAGGGGCGTCAAACTCCCTGAGGTATTACAATACCTGCAATACCTGCATATCATATACAGATACACCCATTCACACACACATACAGGCCTATATGTGATGTATAACGCATTATGCGAGTGTAGACCTGCTAAGGACCACACAAGAACGGATGTGGATAATACAGTTTATTATTACCATCTGAATACCGTATCTGGCTGGCATAACCACCGAATTAAATAAACAAAACTTGTTCTCGGGTGAGCTAACCGGCGCACAGGCCGGGTGCGTATCAGGAAGGCGCCGGGCTGGCCGAGCGCCGTGGTTATATACGACTACTGGCACGCCGCCTAGCGAGCAGCGGGCGCATAATGCTTAGCGCGGAGCCGGCGCGTTCGAAATGCCGGAATATGGACCAGCTCATATATACATTCATCAACGCCTGCGGTGCCTACACTAGCATATACGCATATATACTGCCTATAAAGGCGCAGAAGGGAATTCATTCCTTATTATTATTGTGTGTATTATTAGTATTATTATTAGACAATATACTGTACTGCCTCCTTTATGTTCATGACTGGTGGCGCCACCTCCGGCGCTCCTCGGTACCTGGACCGACCCATCCATCCACACACATACATACATACCCCTATGCCTCTATGTCCATATGTATATACATCTCTTCACATATGCCCCTGTGTCCCTATGTCCCTATGACTGTGTGCAAGGGATTGTTGGAGGAGGATGGGGGTGGGGGGGGGGGCGGTTCTGGTGTGTGTAGCTGGTATGTGTGCACATGTGTGCAGCTGGTGTCTGGGTGTGTGTGTAAGTAGATGGATTACCAGGAAGGTGTGGCTAAGTGGTACACAGTGATTGAAGACCGGTTCATTTTATACACAATTCTAGGCGAGATGTGTTGGACATACACCAACCGACATTCTTCATGTTTTTTTACAACACTACAACTGCTTGTACATAAACCCGCATAGTGTCAAGCTCATATGGGTGTTGGTACTATATGAAATGACATTTGGGATATTTTTCAACAATGACTTGTTGTGTGTGTCTCATGTCTTTAACAGGCCTAGCTCGCATGGTATTTTGTAGATAAAAGATTCACCCTGTACTTGTAGTACTCGGGTGAACAAGAACGTAGTGTAAACACGGGCGAAAATAGCTTTAGTATGGAACAGGAAGTAGAACCCCTGCTTCCAGTATCAAATGGCTACTTATATCGGCACAGAGTTAGTGAACTGGGAGAGAATGCAAAAAGACAACATGGTGGCGATAGAACACCGTCGATGTCACCTTTAAATTCTATTAAACTATATGTTTTATTATATTTTTCAACTCAAAGGTAGCGGGGAAATATGAAGGGATCTATAAAGAATAACTGTTGCTTCTTAGATTGTAAATTTAGGCTCTCATTTCATTTCCCCACATTTTCGACAGCTTTTATATAGGGTTGGTATTCACCGGTGTACTGCGAGTACAGGGTGAATCCTTTATCTAGGTATTTCGTGATTGGCATATACTACCGGACATTCGCGGTAGATTTAAACAACTATTTATTTGTGCCCATCGCAAGTCCGTATCAGGCCTAGCTAAATATTGTAGGTGCTGTTTGGCATATACTAACCCGACATTCGTGGTAGATTAAAACAACTAATTAATAGACGAGTTCCACATTCCAACTGCCCGGTGCATTGGGCGATGTCGGGAAGCAAAACAAACCCCCAGGAAGCACATGGCACATGCTAAATCACTGGGGGCAGCTATGAAATGTGCTAGATTCAGCTCACATCAGTTCTTGTTTGAAAAATAGAATACCAACTAAATTTATATATATAATAAATTAAGATGTTAATCTTGTTATCTAGCATTACATTTACACCAATCTAATCAGCATATCTTATACCATCTGCATTTAGATCTAGACAAATCTGGTCACTGAGACTAGTGCTAGAGCCATAGCCAGAGTCAGTTTTACTTATTTTATTCGTTTTTATTTATATCCTATGGTTAAAGACATATGTAGAGCTAGAAATCGAGTAGGGTTAATCAGACATTGCTTATATATTTCTCTGAAACAATTTTCTGTTGACACATTTGGCATTTTAATATTTAGAACAAGAATTAATAGTGGTGATGTGTATATCAGCCTAAAGTGACTGATTGTTTTGTCTGGAATTGTATGTTTCTCAGCTCAAAATGCTTAACTATGGCTCGTTTTGTCTTAATTATATTCATTATATCATTATATTGCATGTATGCATCCATGTTTAGGTCAAATTGTTATCTATTTCTATTAATTTTGAATAAAATCGAAGT
The DNA here is from genome assembly GCA_030323885.1 of Branchipolynoe longqiensis. Lineage (NCBI taxonomy): Eukaryota > Metazoa > Annelida > Polychaeta > Phyllodocida > Polynoidae > Branchipolynoe > Branchipolynoe longqiensis. The sequence continues at coordinate 56,166,424 of CM059192.1, forward strand.
TTTGCCCTATGCGTGTCGGCAAATTCAATGGTTGTACGCATCTGTTTTGTTGTCGGCGCCGTTTTCAGCGCATGCGCAGTCGGAATGACGATCTCGTCTATCGTGCCAATCACAAGTCCGTATCAGGCCTAGCTCATATGCTGGTTGGTGATTGGCATATACTAACATACATTCGAAGTCGATTTAAACAATTATTTATTTGTGCCAATCACAAGTCCGATTCAGGCATAGCTCATATGGTATTTGATGATTAGCATATACTAACTGACATTCGCGGTAGATTGAAACAACTATTTATTTGGTCCCTTCACAAGTCCGTATCTGGCCTAGCTCATATGGTATTTGATGATTAGCATATATTAACAGACATTCACGGTAGATTTAAAGAATTTATTAATAGTGTGTAGAAGACTTGTGGCTGGTGTGTAAGGGACTTGGGAATGGTGGGAATGAGAAGTGTGAATAGTGAGTAGGGAACCTGTGAATGGTAGGTAGGAGACTTGTGAACGGTGGATGGGAGACTTGTGAATGGTCGGTAGGAGACTTGTGAATGGTCGGTAGGAGACTTGTGAATGGTGGGTAGAAAACTTGTGAATGGTCGGTAGGAGACTTGTGAATGGTAGGTAGTAGACTTGTGAACGGTGGGTGGGAGACTTGTGAATGGTCGGTAGGAGACTTGTGAATGGTCGGTAGGAAACTTGTGACTGGTGTGTAAGGGACTTGGGAATGGTGGGAATGAGAAGTGTGAATAGTGAATGGTGGGTGGAAGACTTGTGAATGGTGGGTGGGAGACTTGTTAATGGTGGGTAGGAGACTTGTGAATGGTGAGTAGGGAGACTTGTGAATGGTGGGTGGGAGACTTGTGAATGGTGGATAGGAGACTTGTCAATGGTGATTAAGAGACTTGTGAATGGTGGGGATATGACTTGTGAATAGTGAGTAACAGACTTGTAAATGGTGTGTAGGAAATTTGTGAATGGTGGGTGGTAGACTTATGAATGGTGGGTGGGAGACTTGTGAATGGTGTGTAGGAGACTTGTGAATGATCGGTGGGAGACTTGTGAATGGTCGGTAGGAGAGTTGTGAATGGTGGCAGATTTATGAATGGTATTTAGGAGACTTCTGAATGGTTTGCTTGTTGGCCATTTACATCCTAGCAACATCTAAGGTCACATCCGGAAGGGTACTGACTTGTGACAGTGTTCACTCATGGCGACTTCATAGTGCTTCCCAGGCCACTGGTACCATGACTGGGTATCATACTCAGTCACACTATCCTAATACAGTACAACCCCGTTAAACCAAGCTCGGTTAAACCAAACAATCGGTTGATGCAAACTTTTTTCGGCGGCCTGGCAAAATACTACCATTTATTATATAAAAAAAGTTGGTTAAACCAAAGTCATTTAATCGAAATTATCGGTTAATCTAAAAACAATTTCGGGCCCCAGGCCACTTCCAGTACAGTTAAACCAAACTTTCATTTGGTTATAAGGTCATCTGAGACCGCACCAACTTTTGTTCATATGATAAATGGTAGTTTTTTTGCCAGGCCAGCGAACATTTTTGGATTAACCGATCATTTGGTTTAATCGAGCTTGGTTTAGTGGGGTTATTCTGTGTATACATTAAAACAATAATCAAAGTGTCCACATACATTGTATATTACATTCATAATGCACCCACATTTTTGCCAAATCCAAGTCAAAGTCGAAGCCAAAGCTTGGTTTAACTAATGATCGGTTAATCCAAACAGATTTCTAGGGTCCCTTCAAGTTTGGTTTAACAGGGTCATACTGTACTGAGTCAACCAGTCCGTGCTCTGTCATATTAATGCCGAACACCAGGCGAGGTGGCGACAAGTATAAATCTTGTAACTCATTGGTTTGACTCGGCTAGGTATCCAACTCTCGACGTTCTACATGGAGAAGCCAGCGCTGTACCGATTTGTCTACCGCGTCCTGGATGTAGTTGGTTGACTGGGTGGTGAGTAGGTATACACAGGTGTGTGTAGTGTAAGTATGTGTGTGTGAGCAGTGATGTGAATCGGGAGGTGTGTGGGTCTGTAATCATGACAGCCGGCTGATCCTCTGCCAACTTCTTGTGTTATTCAGGAAACTATGCCGGGGGCAGTTAGACAACCCGCCGCCAGGGGAACTCACTAGCCGGCATCCTCACTGTGATTGGTCCTCCTGTTAGGCGCCTGCGCAAGACTGCCTGAGTACAGGGATTCCAACCCACCCCTAGAAACCTAGCACACAACATTGTTCTTTTTGTTTAAAAGTATAAATGCTGTATAGACCATTATATGAGTGTAATAAGGCCGGAAGCTTCCATCGGCTCCTCAGCCCTAACTCCTCCCTCAGTCATCGACTGGAGGAGACTTGTTCTAGTCATCAACTGTTCCAGCCTAGTCAACCTCAGATCTGTTAGGGGGTGCCACCCGTCTGTGCACATACCACATATACTTTCTATATATGCCTGCGTATATACTGGTGTAGGTGGAGCTAGGTGGCGCCTCTGTGCCATGGCGCTAGGTAGACGCAAGCCGGTTACATATGTGGTGTATACGTATTATTCAAGTATGAAGGCATGGAAGGGAATTTCATTATTATTATTGTTATTGTTATCTGGACCGATTTGCTACTCTGTGCATTCTCACCACCATGACCGGACTGGTGGCGCCGCCACTGGCCCTCCTCGTCCCGAACAGATGCCTGCATATGTTCATTCACACTGAGAAACATGCGGAATATATATATATATATATACATAAATTGTTAAGCGAGTTGTACAGGCAAGAGGCTGAGTCATGACAGCTGAATAGGCCAGGTGACAGCACCAGGCAAGGCAGAGAGAGCCTGTCCATTCCACCTGAGTTGTTAAGTGTCAGTGTGATGTGTCCAGACACGGTGCAACCAGAGGCACCATTAAAGGATAATCGGTTTAGGGATAATTATACTCATATAATGCTTATACAGCACATATATATTATGATGCATAGCTTTCTAGCCTTCCTTTATCTGTGTCGCTTTGATGGCTAAGAGTGATATGTGATACTATTTTACTTACATAATCGCTTCTTTCGCAGGTTTGTTGTTTTACGTCCTAGCCATATCTAAGGTCATATCAGGACGGCACAGTTTTGCTAGATTTCTGATATAGTTATTTACAAGCATTACTATCTTCTTTTTGTATTTCTCACTACCACATTTTTACTGTGTTTTTCTTTCTAATGGCATGCACCCATATACATACATCAATATGTCATATATATATTACATTTATATTCACATAATAAACTATATGGCACATATACAGATGGATATTTATTTCGAGGTTGTGTGTTTTGAATGCAGTTAAAGATTAACAGAAGTGATGGCCGAATCGGTACAGTGCAGGATTCCCATTCAGAAGGTCAGAATTCGGTCGAGTCAAACCAACGACTTACAAAATTTATACTTGTCCCTACCTAGCCTGGCACTCGTCATTAATAGTATAGTGCAAGGACTGGTTAGCTCAGTATCAGGATAATGTGACTGAGTGGAAATTCTGGTCAAATTTGGTGCCAGTGGCCTGGTCTCCTATTGGGGCAGTACTATAAAGTCACCATTAGCGCATACTGTCAAAAATCAGTACCCATCCTGATATGACCTTAGATGCTGCCACGACGTAAAACTCCAACATACAAAATAAACAAACAGACATTATTATGTTGCTGTTCTATACCAGTGGTGTATACGTATTATGCGAGTATGAAGGCACGGAAGGGAATTTCATTATTATTATTATTATTATTATTATTATTATCTGGACCCATTGGCTACTCTGTGCATTCTCACCACCATGACCGGACTGATATAATCACCGCCCAACAACTGGACAGCCCATGGTGGGAAACCTGGAAATATAAAAGCCAGATAACATGTCCAACAACAATATAAATCAAATCAAATCCAAACAAACATAACTCAAACCCCTATTACGTACAATCCTATGAACATGCAAATAAAATACGCTAGTATAGAATTAAGTAGAAAAAAGTGGAAAACTCTTCCCAAGAAAACCGAAAAACACTAACATAGATCACTAACCCAAAATATAACCTTAAGAAAACAACTAACATAACAATAAAGTAAGGACAAATTAGTTACATAGAAACATAAAAATATCTGGGCAGGGCTGGGTTGGAAACCCCCCACTAGGCTGCACTACAAGAGGACATGTGATATGTCACGGCCCACCAGTGGGGCCTAGTGGAGGGTAACCATGGCAAAAGTATCCAGGCAAGCACAAGTACACAAGCCTATGATATATAAATAGGAGTGGGCTAGTCTAGTAATAAGAGTAGAACAAAAATACAATGCCAAGAAAATCCAAAAAAACTAACATAGGCTACTAACCATACCAAGAAACTATCTATCTGCTACTGAAATGCAGGCAATCAAATACCTTATCAGCAGCTACTGTTTGGTAAGACAACACCAATGCTGGCCAGCATTGAAAACAAGCCTGGGTACCTGGGCTTACATGCTATGGACAGTATAAATACAGCCTCAATAAATAAAATAAAATAAGAAAAAAGGTCTGGATAGGTGCATTGTCTGTGAACTGCCCCTCACCCCCCCCCCACACCCACACCCACACACTCAATAGGAAGCTTACACACGGACACACAGAGACTGCTGCAATATAATACTGCTCCCTGTTCTCTATCTATGGAGGAATTTAAGATTTATCAGGCAAGTGCTCAGATTCAGGTGTTTTTTTACGCTACAATGGTATTGTATGTGCGATGATTTGGCACCCGAATAAAACGATCAATATAGGGGCGTAGTCGATCTGTGAAGGTGGTCAGCTAGAGAGGTCTTACTGTATATATATATATATACCTGTGTATATACACATATATACTTATATACATGTAATGTCCTTTTTGCATGACCTGATTGATCACATGGCGTATTGGCACACTCCTATTGGCACGCTGCTGTCTGTTCATATTATTTGTTGGGAACCTCCAGACACACACCACCATATACCATAATCACGTTTTGTAATAGGCCTACATCATGTATTCTTTCATATTATTTCTCTTTGAACGTGGACGACTGTTTGATAAAAACATTGACTGACAGATAATACGCCTCGTTATATGCTGCATTAGGTGGAGCGCACCCCATTCTGAACATTACACATGGAGGAGCAGGCTTTGCGGTAACAGTGTGCAGCATAGGTACTCAACATAGTGTAGGATTGAGTATGCTGCATTGTTTGGAGCATTCCCCATTCTGAACATTAAACGTGGGGGAGCAGGCTTTGCGGTACAGTTTGCAGCATAGGTACTCAACATAGTGTAGGATTGAGTATGCTGCATTGTTTGGAGCATTCCCCATTCTGAACATTAAACGTGGGGGAGCAGGTTTTGCGGTACAGTGTGCAGCATAGGTACTCAACATAGTGTAGGATTGAGTATGCTGCATTGTTTGGAGCACGCCCCATTCTGAACATTAAACGTGGGGGAGCGGGCTTTGCGGTACAGTGTACAGCATTGTTACTCAACATAGTGCAGGATTGATTTTCCTGCATTGTTTGGAGCACACCCCATTCTGAACATTAAACGTGGGGGAGCAGGCTATGCAGTACAGTATGCAGCATAGGTACTCAACATAGTGCAGGAATGAGTATGCTGCATTGTTTGGAGTGCATCCCGTTCTGAACATTACACGTGGGGGAGCAGTCTATGCTGTATAGTGTACTCAGATTGATTCTCCTGCACTAAGGTATTTGCAGCAAGACACGTTGTACATTAAAGTACACTAGTGGTTCAACCATCCGTTGTGGTTGTATATCAGGTAGATTTGGTTTTCGGTTTGGTTACTCTTTTAATAGTGAAATCTTATGCATATATGATTTTCTGATTGATTGATTGGTGGTTTCTTTACGCCTTATCGGCACCATAGGCCATATTCACGGCGAGAATTGTTTGTTTTGTATTCAACCATCGCTTTTGCATATATATATGGTGGGTTATAGCATGTGCAGTGCTGGTTGGAAATGTGGCTGTTCAGGGGTGTTAGTGGGTTTTGAATGTTATTATGTCATGGAGTTAGTACTAGTAGTTGTTGGATTTGTCAAGATGTGGGTGGGGGTGGAGAGGTGGCCATGGGCGGGAGGCGGGGGGGGGGGGCGGCCGGTCTATTGAGGGTCAAACTCCCAGGCGTTTCCATGGAGATGGCTAATACACTGCAACATGTGGGTGTCTGAGCGACTACCTTAGGCTTCAGAACAAACTCCACCCCCCACCTCCCACCCGCACCCACCCTTTACTTCCCTTCCATCCAGCCCCCCCCCCCCCCCCCTCCCCCCCTGGGGAACAATGGATTTATCAGGAGATGGATGGCCGCGTGGTGGCGCCACCACAATGTGTACACAGTGAACCGCGTGGTGTTCATTGCCCATCGCCCGTCTCCCCCATCTCTCCCCTCCTCACCTCCTCCCCTCCTCCCCTCCCCTCCCTCCTGTTTCTCCACTCCTTCCCTTCCTTCGCCTCCTCCCCTCCTCTCCCCTTCTTCTCATACCCCTCTCCCTCCTTCCCCTAAACTCCCCCCTCCTCTTCCCTCTCCTGTCCCCCCTCCTCGCGCTCTCCAACATCCCTCCTCTCCCACTACTTCCTTCTCTCCCGCCCCCCCCCTCCTTCTACCACCCTTCTTCTTCCCACCCCCTTCCCTCCACCTCCTACCCCCACACCCCCTCCCCTTTCCCCCTCCTCCTTCTATTCCCCTCCTCCCTCCCCCCACCATCCTCTTCTCAAGAAGCTCCTCCCGCTCCCTCCACCCCTCCTCCTGCATCTACCCAATCCTAACCCCGCCTCCTTCTACTCCTTCCCCCTCCTCCCCCTCCTCCTATTCCCCCTCCACCCTCTCCCCACCACTCCCCTCTCCCCCTAATACCTCCCTCCTCCCCCCACCCCATCCCCCCTCCTCCTACATCCACACACCCACCTAACCCCGTCGCTGTCTACCCATCGCCCCTACACCCTCCCCACCCCCACCCCCATACCCCACCCACCCTTTACTTCCCCTTCATCCATCCAGCCCCCCTCCCCCCTTCCCACCCCGCCCCATGGGGAAAAATAGATTTATCAGGAGATGCATGGCCGCTGTGGCGCCACCACAATGACAGTGAACCGCGTGGTGTTCATTGCCCATCGCCCGTCTTCCATCTCTCCCTCTCCCCTCCTCCCCTCCTCCCCCTCCCCTCCTCCTGTTCTCCACTCCTTCCCTTCCTTCGCCTCCTCCCCTCCTCTCCCCTTCTTCTCCACACCTCCTTCCCTCCTTCCCCTAAACTCCTCCCCTCCTCTTCCCTTCCTGTCCCCCTTCCTCGCAGTCTCCAACACCTCCTCTCCACTACTCCCTTCTCCACGCCCTCCCCCCCTCCTTCTACATCTACCCTTCTTCTTCCCACTCCCTTCCCTCCACCTCCTAGCCCTGCCCTCCTCCCCTTTCCCCATCCTCCTTCATTCCCTCCTCACTCTCCCCACCCTCCTCTCAGGAAGCCCTCCCGCTCCCCCCACCCCCCTCCTGCATCTAATCCTAACCTCGCCTCCATCTACTCCTTCACCCTCCTCCCCCTCCTCCCTCCCTCCTTCCATTCCCCCTCCACCCTCTCCCCACCATCCTACTCCCATTACCTCCCCCCCCCACCTCCTCCTACATCCTCACCCACCTAACCACGTCGCTGTCTACCCATCGCCCTACCACCCTCCCCCATCCTACTATCCACACCCCCCTCACCCGCCTCCATTTACCCCCCCCTCTCCCCTCTCCTCCCCTCCTTCCCCTCCTCCTACATCTACCCTGCCCGCATCTACCTGCACACACCCCTCCCTCCACGCCTCCTACAGCTCCACAGTTCCGCCGGCTTCTCCCTCAGCCTGGCCCGGTAACTGGAGTCGGCGTGTCACCGACCCGGGTCACCCGGGGCCCCAGACCGGCCAATTGCCACACCCGGGTCCCTGCCATCCGGTGCGTCCCACCTACTGGCGCGCCGGGGTACTAGTAGTGCATGGTACTAGTAGTACACTGCGATGGCGGTAGTGAGCCGGCGTCTTTTCTTTTTTTTGGTAAGTGAATTTTATTCATGTAAATCTTTTCTCAGCGCCATATCACATGTCCTCCAGCCGTAAGTGTTACAAGTATCTTGCTATTTACATATTTTTTGGTAACATGGTTTATATAGTGTCTTGAAATGTGATGTAGATTCTGAAATTAAAGTGTACACAATGCAGTAAGTAATGAGTATGAGGTACATTAAATCATTTTACATTTACATGCAAGGTTTTAGTTGTTGGTTTAGGTAGATACCAGGTAGATACCAGTACCGTTACTTATTCTTAGTTCAATGTGATCAGACACTCTTTTATTCATTGTGTTGTTTTCTATGCAGTAGGATTTGGATCTTAGTTGGGGCATGTTTGGGTTAGTAACTAAAGATGTCTTAAATATTGGTTTGTTCTGTAGTATAGCGATATATTTAAGTGTAAACCGATCACTTCCGGAAATGGACCATTAAAAATCGGTCCCATGGTTTGTCGATTTAGAGAGGTTTTACTGTATATACGTGATGTATAACGCATTATGTGAGTATAAAGGCGCGGAAGGGAATTCTTTCCTTATTAAAAGAGAAAAAGAGAGAGAAAGAGAGACAGAGAGAAAAAAAGAGAGAAAGATGCAGAAAGTGAGAAAAAGAGAGAAAGAGAATGAAAGAGAGAGAAAGAAAGAGAAAGAGAGAGAAAGAGATAGAAAGAGAGAGAGAAAGAGAGAGAGAGAAAGAGAGAGAAAGAGAGAGAAAGTGAGAGAAAGAAAGAGAAAGAGAGAGAAAGAGAGAGAGAAAGAGAGAAAAAGAGAGAGAAAGAGAGAGAAAGAGAGACAAATAGAGAGAAAGAGAGAGAAAGAGAGAGAAAGAAAGAGAGAAAGAGAGAGAAAGAGAGAAAGAGAGAAAGAGAGAGAAAAGAGAGAAAGAGAGAGAAAAGAGAGAAAGAGAGAGAAAGCGAGAGAAAGCGAGAGAAAGAGAGAGAAAGAGAGAGAAAGTGAGAGAAAGAAAGAAAGAGAAAGAGAGAGAAAGAGAGAGAAAGAGAGAGAGAGAAAGAGAGAGAAAGAGAGAGAAAGAGAGAGAAAGAGAGAGAAAGAGAGACAAAGAGAGAGAAAGAGAGAGAAAGAGAGAGAAAGAAAGAGAGAAAGAGAGAGAAAGAGAGAGAAAGAGAGAGAAAGAGAGAGAAAGAGAGAGAACGCGAGAGAAAGCGAGAGAAAGAGAGAGAAAGAGAGAGAAAGAGAGAGAAAGTGAGAGAAAGAGTGACGCCTGCTCACAACTGTTGGCATAGTGTACTACTAGTGCCCCGGCCCACCGGTAGGTGGGACGCACCTGCTGGCAGGGACCCGGGTGTAGCAATTGGCCAGTGTGGGGCCCGGGGTGGCCCGGGTCGGTGACATACCGACTCCAGTTACCGGGCCGCGGTGAGCGCAGAGCCAGTGGACCTTAACTAAGTTCCATTGCAGCACAATATGTTAATTACCCTGCCGCCTATGGCGGTGAAGATATTTACACATATCAATATATATATATATATATATATATATACCCACCTATATACTACGTATATACGATGTAACGGAATTGCACCATGCTGACACCCGGGGGCTCCTGGGGGATTCTCAGGATAGTACGCGCCCGAACCGCTAGATGGCGGCGGGAAAACAGGTACCCGGCGGGCGCCCGCTGGTCGCCTCAGTGTGTCTCGACCAGGCAGTGTAGCCACACGTCTCACATTTCAAAACTTTTTCTTTTATATAAAATAGGCTACGACTCCGGAGGATAAAATAAAGAGATAAGACGAGGAGTGGTGGAAGGCTACCTTTATTTTCCGAGGCCCATGTGGCCGAGCAATAAACAGCCCTACCTAGAAGAAAAAAAAAGAGGAAAAAATTTGGAGCTAATTTGACTGTGAGGCGCGCTGACTGGGCTAGGCTACATGGACGTGGCACCAGCCAGGCAGGGCGGGTTCTGGCCCGCAGCAAATATATACAAATAAATTACCCCTCGTTCATAATAAATAGCAAGGAATTAATTAAAGTATGATAAAAATGATAAGATATAAACTACGGCCATTTATATTCATATAATAAATTGCATAGCACATTATTCTTCTTATTGGATCTAGGTAGGGCATTTTAGGCCCAGCCAGGTGCATTATCTATGTATTATATTATTGTAATAAATGAGATACTCACCACTTGCATTTCCCGGTTCCATTCTTATATATATATATATAAATGTGCCTACATCAAAAGGAGAAACAAGCGGAGATGGGATGGACAATCTTTATTGCTTGTCTGGCTAGCAATTATATGCCTACCGGTTAAGCTGGCCGACGACTGACCAATATGAAGGCCCGGGGTCCGAACCCGCCGTTTTGGCGGCCCTGCAGGGCATGTCCGGGCTAACAAGTAAGGAGTCGATTGGACAATATTGGATTAATTAATATTACAGAACGATAATATTAATACATACTTTAACTCCGGCATTTATATACGCATAATATATATTATACTCCTTATATATACATATATATAGTGAGTTTTTTTTTTAAATGGCGTCGTTGAAGATTGCAGCTGCAGGCAAGGTGGCTAATAACTGGTGCTGCAGTAATTGCATATTTACATTTAAAGACATTAATTAAGTACAATTCCAATATTGTCACCCTGTCAGCTACATATGCCAGATGCAGTTACACATGCAGTCACTGAGCACTTCCCTTTCCAGCTTCCTCTAATTTCTATTTTATTAGATTTTTTTTGTGATGGGTGTATTTATGCTGCCCATAACGGTTAAGTCTAATTACTTGTTTTCGCCGCTAGACAGTGAAGCCCCGGTCCCGTACACGTTAGTGGATATAGTGATCCGTAGATAGATTAACGTGGGTGAAACGTGATATCACTACATTAAACTACGTTAAGGTATGGCAGGTACATACAGTCTACTCTGTCTATAACGGACACCCATGGGGCTGGAGCTAGATGCCGTTATAGAGAGAGATCCGTTATAGGCAGAGACTGACTGACGTAGGACAGATGCACAGGCACACGAACTGGCACAGGCACATGCACACACTCATGCACATACGCATGGACATGCACATACACAGGCATATGCACATGAACATGCACATGCACATACACATTCACATGCACACACACACTGGCACAGGCACATGCACATTAACAGGCACAGGCACAGGCATATGCACATGGACATGCATATGCACTGGCACATGCCCAGTCACAGGCACATACACATACACAGGCACAGGCAAAGGCACATACACACGCACCAGCACAGACACAGGAACAGACATATGCACATGAACAGGCACAGACACATACACTGGCACATGCACATAACTAGGCACAGACACAGGCACAGAGACGGGGACAGACACAGACACATGCACATACACATGCACATGCGCATACACAGGCACATGCACATCCACAGGCACATGCACATGCACTGGCACAGGCATTGGCTCAGGCATAGACACAAACACAGACATAGACACCAGGACAGGCACATGCGCAGACAGATGTTAAAATAATGATATGGCATGTCGTTATTGAGAGAATATTGATCAAATAGGTGAAAAAACGGCTCATTGTCCGCATAAGACAGTTGTCCGTTAAGCGCATGTCATACCTTACCGGACTGAGTACCGGACACCACAGGACAAAGAATTTTCTAGTCCGGTGCTGTCCGGTACACAAAATGTATCCAAATGTATCGAAATGGAGCGTAATTGGGTCAATTGCCGCCGGACAACCGGGCAATTACCGTACATGTACAGTACATGTACCGGACGAGTACCAGACGAGTATCGGATGAGAAGCGGACGGACCGACCATCAACCGGACTGGGATGGGGGGGTGGTGAAAATGGGAAATATTGCGCATAGAACGGGACTCGAACCCACATCTCTGCATTCCAGGCCAGTATGCTAACCATTACACCACCTAGCCTCCCTGATATCAACACACTACCGACGCCTACCTGTCTATTTGGTTACTTCAGTGCCGACTACTACAGTATATATATATTTTATTGACGTTCTCGCAAACCGGACACCAAAGGATGGGTACGGGACACCAACGGATGGATGCCAGACTTATTGCACTCTGGTAATATGTCTAATAATTTTTCCATTGGGACCCTAACCTCCATTAATACACAATTAATTTCATAACCCAACAACTGCATCATCCTGTCTGGTGGTGTACACTTTTTAATGGATAGCTCTAGGCCTAATACTTGTGTCAACTTAAGAATATACCTGTACCCTTCATCCGCTTTCTCCAATGTGCTTCCTACTTCTACAAAATCATCTAAATAGCATAATGCAAAAAACACTTTTTTCTTCATTAAGTGAACTACTGCAGATGTTGTTCTGGCATAGGCCATACTTGATGTCGTACATCCGAAAGGTGGTGCTATATCAAAATAATAATTCCCATCTGCTTTAATCTAAAAAAGTGGTACACTCAGTGGGCAAGTCCTTAATTGCCTGTACGCTCCAGCTAAGTCTATCGACCACATGTAACAGTCCTTACCTAACCTTTTAACTTCCTTAGTTAAACTCATAATAGTTGACAAATTATAAGAGAAATTTATACCTTGATAAAACCTTTTAACTATTCCTACATTAACATTCTTACCCTTTGGAAAATTAAGGTCTACAATAATTCTCTGTTCCTTGGTATTCTTTTTGGGCTGGGTCATAATCGGGCTAATTTGTGCCCAAGCAGAAAAGGGTGGATCATTGAATGATCCCAACAACGCCCCATGATTAAGCTCAGTAGCCGCATACTTATTTCACCAAAATAAATCTTCCTCATCAAAACAGTGCTTAGCTTCTGTCGGGGATGGTGCCACTTCTCCCGGATAATTTGAAGCACACCCAAATTCCAGAAAGTCTACTACTTGATAAACACTATAACCTACTAATAACTTCCTCCAAGCCTACACATTCAGACCTGACCGCACTGGCACCCTAGCAGATGAATAATTTGGCAATCAGGTCTTTCTGACATGATCAAATATTTTACTATAATTCCATGACTTTTAAAAATCCTCTTTCCAATAAGACCACAATTGTAACAAAGTTTCATTGTCTTGAATGAACGAGTTCGCTCATTCGGTGTCATTGCTGGACATGGCAGGCTCAAGGCCGAAACCACCCCCCCTGCCACTACCATGGGGGGGGGGGAGTGACGCGCGACAGGGTCTCCCACCCCACCCCCGCTGGCGGGGGGGGAGTGATGCATGACAGGGTATCGCACCCTGCCCCACCCCCACTGGCAGTGGGGGGGAACCCAGTTCCCGCCCCTCTCCGGCGAATGACAACTCCCCTCCCGGGGCACTCCCCCGGTCCTGCCAGCCATTCACGGCGCAGCACTATCCTGGCGTCTCCCGGATCCACCGAAACTGGTCAGTCCTCGCCAAACTCCCGCACTGACCACTTCCCACCTCCAACTTTACCCACCCATCCACACCTGCAGTTGATTGTGCCCACAACAATCAACAAAACGGAAAAACAATCAAGCATTTAAAGTAAAAAATAAAAAATATGGAATACCATCTAATGAGCAACACACACCCACGCAGTTGACAGATCTCACCTACTTAAATGTCACAGTTCTGATAATTTACCCTCTACTGTTATCTCATATGTTTATCATTAACTATTGCTATTGTACTTTAAGGTAATTTTAAGGTAATTGATTACTCGTTTGTTAAATCATTCACATGACTCATATGCCCTCATCACATTTCAGAATGACCATATGGTTGACGTCCAATAGCCGATGATAAAATGCTGAAATAAATATTATCTACCATCCGAAGTACATAGAACGCAGGCGGAAGGTTCAGACGGTAGAACGCAGGCGGAAGGTTCAGAGTTCGAATCCCAGCCAAGTCAGCTTTTTTTTGCTTTCATCGTGTAATACAGCTTCACGCAATGGCGGTTCAGTCCTATTTCGTACACGAATCCAATCACTCTGTGTGAGTGTTAAATTCCCTGATCTCTGTTACTCTGCCAACTCCGGAGGACTGGAGTAGGTGGGAGGCAGGAGGGTGGGGCTAGAGAGCCATAAATGCTGACTGACCGACCCTACCAATCACATCCTTACAGCAGAGAACCCATTTCCCGAAGTGGTGCCCGAATGGGTAAAACGCAGGCTCCCCGTGCGGAAGGTCGGGAATTCGGTTCCGGGTCGAGTCAAACAAATGACTTACAACATTAATTCTTGGCACTTCCTAGCCTGACGCTCGACATTAATAGGATAGGGCAAGGACTGCTTAGCTCAGTTTCAGGATAATGTGACTGAGTAGGATGTGGGATCATGGTGCCGGCGATCTGATTTCAAAGTGAGGCAGCACTAAAAAGTCATCATGAGTGCACACTGTCACAAGTTGGTACCTGTCCTGATATGAGCTTAGATGTTGCTAGGACATAAAACAACAAACAACAACCACATGGAAATAAGTGCTCAGCACATTCGGTCATCCTTCCAGGTTAACGTAAATCAGACGGTTTTGGGAAAGGCCTTAGAATTCAAATTTATTCGAAGAAGACCTCAGGATGCTATGATGGTGTCCGGACATAAAACCTCAAAAGCCAACCAGAGGACCCTCAGCTTTGATCACATGACCAGCTGATCAGCTGATCAACCCCCTAAAGAGCTCCCAGAGAAGATCTACTATCAAAATATCCTAAATACAAATAAAGCTAGTTACTTGATTATGCTGTTTGTAGTTACAGTAAAACCTCTCTAACTGAACACCTCCACAGAGCGACCACTCCCCTATAGGCCTATTTCATGTGACGTAAGAATGGGTATTTTGGTCAGTGCGTGTGCAGCTTGACTGCAGGACGACACATGGTCACACTGCAAAGTCAATGGCTATGAGCAATCTTCCTACAGAAAAAGTGAAATATCTCTAAAACCACACCACCTAGAATCAAACCGCTTAGCACACAACCAGATAACAGATTACCAAATAGAGTATATACAATTCATAACGTTAGGGTTCTGTATCTCTATTAATTTTGAATAAAACTCACATTTTGCACTGTGCGTATCAGCAAACTCAATGGCAGTGTACCTTGGTTCTGCATCCAAGGTGCCCGTGCATACACAATGTTTATAAACATTGAAAGGGGTCTATACTGTTCGCTTTATTTGGGTCTCAAACGATCGCCCATACAATACCATGGTAACTATAATAGAAACTCCCTAAGCCGACCACCTCCCTAAATGGACCATTTAAAGTCGATCCAATGGTCGGTCGATTTAGTGAGGTTTTACTGTACAACAGTCTGGCTCGGCCGTGTCAGTTTTCACATAAAGTACTGTAGGGTTCTATCTGAACATGAAACTTACTAACTTCCTAAACTTATGGAGGTCAACTTAGTGCGTCTTCGACTGCACCATTTAAAAATAATTTTGCGAATGGTTTCAAGTACTCTCGACATGATGCGGTAGCCGAATCTGTAGAACGCAGGTGGAAGGTTCGGAGTTCGAATCCCAACCGAGTCAAATTAATGACTTGTAAAATTGATACTTGTCACTACCTAGCCTGGCGCTTGGCATTAATAGGATAGGAAATGGACTCGTTTGCATGAGGTAATGTGACGGTGTGGAATGTCTGGCCATAGTGCTAGCAGCCTGGTCTCCCAGAGGGGAAGCACTATCAAGTCATCAGCAGTGTGCACTGTCACAAGTCGGTACCCACCCTGATATGACCTTAGCAGTAGTAGTAGGAATAATAGTCGTAATAGTTGTAGTAATTGTAGTAGTAATAGTAGTAGTAAATGCAGTATTACTAGTAGTAGTAATAATAGTAGTGATAATAGTAGTAATAGTAGTAGTAAGTATGCATACTGTTACTACTGTAGCTATAACTATTAGTACCATTAGCTTATTAATATCCCTGCTACTATTAGAATGGCCATTACTACTATTATTACTCATACTATTACTATTACTATTACTACTACTATTACTACAACTAATATATAGGACTACTATTACTACTACTATCAGCATTACTACCATTATTACTCCTACTATTTCTACAAATATTACTACTAATACCATTATACATACTACTATTAATATTACTATTACTATTGCTACTACTATAGTACTACTATTACTACTATTATTGTTACTACTATTCCTACTACTACTATTACTACAACTATTGTATATTTATACTAATATTACTACTGCTATTACTACTGATACTACTACTAGTATTACTACTATTACTACTACTATTAATACTACTAATATTACTACTATTACTACTACTATTACTCATACTATTACTACTACTATTGCTAGTACTATGGCTACAAGTATTATATATTACTACTACTATGATTATTACTACTACTATTACTACAACTATTACTACTACTATTACTCCTACTCTTACTAGTACTATTACTAGTACTAAGGCTACACCTATTATACATTACTACTACTATGACTACTACTATTACTACAACTATTCCTACTGATATCACTACTGCTAGTATTACTACTATTACTACTACTATTACTACTACTATTACTACTACTATTACTCCTACTATTACTCCTACTATTACTAGTACTATTACTACTACTATTGCTATTACTACTACTACTATTATTACTATTACTACTACTATTACTATTACTACTATTACTATTACTACTACTACTATTACTATTACTACTACTACTACTATTACTACTACTATTACTACTACTATTACTACTACTATTACTACTACTACTATTACTATTACTATTACTACTACTATTACTACTACTATTACTACTACTATTACTCCTACTATTACCACTACTATTACTAGTACTATGGCTACAGCTATTATATATTATTACTATTATTACTACTACTATTAGTACAACTATTTCTACTACTATTATTACTACTACTACTACTACTACTACTATTAATACTACTACTACTATTACTACTAGTATTACTCCTACTATTACTCCTACTATTACTAGTACTATGGCTACACCTATTATATATTACTACTATTATTACTACTATTATTACTACAACTATTACTACTACTATTACTACAATTACTACTACTATTACTACTACCATTACTATTATTATTACTAGGGTTAGGACATAAAACAACAACAAACAAACAATTCAAGTACTGTCGATCGTGTTAGAGCGCCGTTAATTGTGTCAAATCTCAATTTCATGAAAACACTTAAGAATGTGTTATACTTAAAGCTGGTCAAACTTGTATTTTCTCAGGACAATTGTGAATATATGTCAAAGCTTTCTAGGTCATGTTTAGTACCTCTTTTGGTGCACCAAAGTTAAATTTGATTATTCGTGTATATATATATATAATAATATATATATATATAATCCTTCGGCGTGACTGACCCTTATCGATACCCGTTGGAGGGGAGGTGGGCCACAGGTGGCACCACCATTCAAGTGTGGAATCTTAAAGAGAATAACAATGGTAATGACTATAATAATATAATATATAATGGAAACAATTCCCTTCCTATTGTTTTACTTGCATAATTCGTTATACATCATATATATATATATATATATATATATATTTATATATATATATATATATATAAAGACAAGCTACAGTACAAAAGAGACAAGACAATGAAAGTGGGTTGAGATAATATATGTCTCTGGAATAGGGAACAAGTTTTGGGCGCAAGTGACAATGTTAGCGCCGGAAGTATGGTCAGGTGGTGGTGGAGCCAATGGTACCCGCATGAGTAAGGAGCAAATACATGCAGAGAGCCCATTGGCTAATAGTATAGTATCGGAATAATATAATATAATACAATAAACATATACAAAATCACTTACGCTGCATTATACTCACAGAATGGTTATACATCATATATATATACGCATATATCTATATCTATATATGTTAAAAGTCCTATCGGTCATGTTTGTGCAGCTTTTAGGCGTGTCAAATTTCAATGCAATTAGGACGCATGTTCTTTTTTGTTATATTTAAATATTTTTGTGTTTTTACATTCCTTGATTCAACAGCGTGATACTATTTCAATCGCAGACAATTGTTCTTGGTCAACCAGATACATTTGTGAATGCCTCAAACTTAAAATACCTCGGTTCAAATTCACTCACCCTTACCATATGGCTTAACAATGTCTACCTTCCTAACTAACCCATGCCCCCTGCCCCCCCCCCCCCCCCCCCCCCACACACACACACACACTCCCCCACCCCACACATACCCTACTGGAAACCTCCAAGCCGTTACACCCTATTTAATCCGTACATCCTCAACAACATATCACCCCCGCCCCTCCAAGTAAACCCGTCCTGATATGACCTTAGATGTTGCTAGGACGCAAAACAACAACAAACAAACAAACCTCTAAGTCACCCACATACACACCCGCTCCTCAACCCGTCCTACCAGACGCCTCTCCTCAGGACTAAGGTCTCAGTCCTCAGTCCTCAGTCCTCAGGCCTCAGACCTCAGTCATCAGGCCTCAGTCCTCAGACCTCAGTCATCAGGCCTCAGTCATCAGGCCTCAGTCCTCAGTCCTCAGTCCTCAGGCCTCAGTCCTCAGTGCTCAGTGTTCAGGCCTCAGTGCTCAGGCCTCATTCCTCAGGCCTCAGTCCTCAGGCCTGCAGGGCATCGTTGGTTGGTGTTGGTTGGCTTGCACTTAGATGGTATCTTTAATTATTCAGGGTCGACCAGCTAACTGAGAAGCTTGCCGAGGGCGGGCCGGGGGTGCTGGTACTGGCACTGGCAGGCAGGCAGACCGGCCGATGACGCACCAAGCCGCCGGCGGGACAGCGAGGGAGGGCCGGTAGGAGGCGGTGCAGGAGGCGGCCTTCCCCTCCCCTATCCCCACACACGGGACCGGTGAATGAATGCCGGAGGACACCACCTCACTCCAGTACCTACCTACCTTACCTACCAGTCAGTTGCGCCTGCGCGCTGGGTGGATGGTGCCCATGTACATTCAGTGAGGCACAGGAGGAGTAGGATACCGCCAAGTCTGCATCAGGTAGGTCAACGTTGTGCATGCAAGTGAGTGATATTGTTATGGAGTGTGTGTGTTTGGGTGTTGTGATTTGTGGGTGCTGTGTGTGTGGGGGGGGGGGGGGGTGGATGGAGGAGTGGGGAGGGAAGTAGTGGTTCTGATGAGTAGGTGTATGGATGGTTACAGGGGTTGGCTATGGTTAATGTGGTTTAGTCACTCATGCAGTTAATGGACCTGACTGGGTAGTCAACATTACTACTACTGTTCTCACTAGTACAGCTACTAGTAGTACTACTGTTACTACCGTAACTATACGTATTACTACCATTACTACTATTACTACTACTATTACTATTATAACTACTACTATTACTATTACCGTTACTACTATTACTACTACTATTACTACTACCATTACTATTATTACTACTACCACAACTACTATTACTACTACTATTACTACTACAAGTATTACTACAATTACTACCACAATTACTACTATAACTACACCTAGTATTACTACTAGTATTACTACTATTTCTACTACTACTGTTATTACTACTAGCACTACTACTATTACTACTAATATTAATACTACTATTACTACTACTATCGATACTACTATTACTACTACTATTACTACTATTATCACTACTAATATTACTACTAGTATTACTTCTACAATCACTACTACTCTCACTACTACTATTACTACTAATATTACGACTACTATCACTACTACTATCACTACTGTTATCACTACTATTACCACTACTACTCTTACTACTATTATTGCTACATATTGTCAAACCGTAACTAGATTTATTACCCCAATTACTATTAGTACTAGTACTACTACATGTACTACTAGTATTACTGCTACTATTACAACTAAGAATGCTACGATTATTATCACTACTATTACTACTAGAAACACTTCTACTATTACTACTAGCAATACTACTATTACTTTTACTACTATTACTATTACTACTACTATTAGTACTGTTGTTTTTATTACTGTTAGTATTATGACTACTATATTACTACTACTATTATTGCTACGACTATCACTACTACTATTACAACGTCCATTACTATGGCTATGACTACGAATATTAGTACGATTATGACCACTATCACTTCCACTTTTTCAATGACTATTACTACTACTATCACATATATCCACACCTTTACTGGTATTTTTCTTATTATTACCACTACTATTACTTCTAAAATTTTAACACTATTACTACCACTATAACTACTTCTATTACTACCATGATTCCGACCACCAATATTACGACCACAACCACTTCTACCACACTTATTTCTATAGATACAATCACTATTACTAACACTATTATTTCTACCAATATTTTCAATATATCTACCAGTATTACTCCACCTATTACTACTTCTATTACTACCAATATTACGACTACTATTACTACTACTATTACTATCGCTATCAGTACCGCTATTACAAGGCTTACTCTTACATCAACAATCCCGCATCGACAGTTCCGCATCGACAGTTCCACAATCTTTCAAATAAAAATAATATAGAAACTACTCACACCCAAAACCGCACAAGGTTGGCCCAAGAAAGATCAGGTAAACACTCCTGGGTGCGGGACCAGACCAATTCACTATCACAGCTGTCCAGCGTTGAAAACAAGCACCCTTACGGGAGCTTACATGTTATGGGCAGAATAACAAAGTTGTCACACACACACACTTCTACTATTAAAAGCATTATTCACTGAATGTGGTGGCTGAATCGGTAAAGCGAAGGTTTCCCATACGAAAGATCGGGAACTCGAATCCCAACCAAATCAAATCAATGAATTCAACAATAACACGTTCTACTACATTAACTTAGTATTACTGTCTGTGCACTGGTACATACTTAATGAGTGCACCAGTATCGAAACTAGATATGTAAGATCAAACATGAGGAAGTCCTTTGGTTAAACAAATGTAATACTTTCACCGGATAAAGTAGCACTTTTTTTTGTGTGGGTAAAGGGTTTATTCATCTGAATATGACATGTGTCAGCGCCGGAGCACTGGTCTTCCGGCCATCTTACAATTGGAATTGACAGTCTATATAATCTAAGTTTGATCAGTGCTATATTAGTCACAGCACCGATCCTGTAGAATTAAGGGAGTGGCTCCTGCTGTATAATGTACAACACAAGTCACTGTGGTTCATGCAAGTGGAAATGCCAGTGCTGCAGCACTGGTCTTCGGCCATCTTACAATTGAAAATTGACAGTCTATATAGTGTAAGTTTGATGTGTGGTGTATTAGTTACCGCACGATTCTGTAGAATTAAGGGAGTGGCTCCTGCTATATAATCTACAATACCAGTCACTGTAGTTCATGCAAAAATGGGGAGCAGCACCGAGTAGAAAGTGTATACTCGGGGCAACTCAAGCAATCGTTGAGGGTTAAATATTTTCTCTTATAAATCATGGTGAGTATATAGTTGACAATACATTTTGCTTGTCTTATATAAGTTCCAATGTGTTTAAAACAGGTTGATAGTTGTGTAGGATTTTCAGTATGTTGATGGTTTGTTCATGATGGTGAAGGGTGGTGGCAGGGGAGGGGAGCCCATTGAGGTGGGTACACAATGCTTACTTATCCACTAAAGGATGCAAATCACACAGCTAGAATAATATCAAGTGAATTTACTGACTGCTTTCCCCCCCCCCCCCCCCCCCGATTAAATACCGACATTATTTTAATGTCGATATTAAACTAATTGACATAATCAAACAAAAACAAACAAACAATATGGTAAATGTCACAAGTCTCTTTGACTTAGTGCATGCAATGTTTTAAACTCGCACTGTAGATATAATTACCAGGGCCAAAGGCAAGCTTTTTCTACACACTGGCTTGTGGGCTTGATCAAATGATCAATCGGTGAGCGAGGCCGATCGATTGCTGGTAGGTGGCAAGTCGTCTTGGTGGTCGCATCACATCACATCGACATAGGTCAGGGGTCAGGGGTCAGGGGTGATTTTCTTTTCTTTTTTCTTGAAGATTTATACTGCCTACCATGGATAAGTCTGAATAGACTTGTTTTCATCATTAGACAGTTTGTCGATAGAAAGCCCGAGCCTACACCTTTACCGACCCAAGGGATTTTTAACCTCCCACACCACATAGACATTGTATGAGAGCAACTGGCCTTTGATGACACTGTAAGTTATACACAGCGGTGGAAATCCAAATTGGCAGAGGTTGGCGGGGGGCACAGGGAATCGAACCACTGACCTTCAGATTAGGAGTCTGACCTAGAAAAAAGTCAGACACTCTAACCACTCCGCCACAGAGAACACCACTGTCGGAAGTGAAGTGCTGGAAAAGGTTCTTCTTCAACAGGTGCATGGGATGCACTGGCTGAAGTGGAAAGTTGCAGGTTCTATCGCTGGCCGAGTTAACCCAACACTTGATAATAACATGTATACTTGTTGCTAGTTACACTTGTGCTCGGCATTAAGAGTGCAGGACAAGGACTGGTTAGCTTATTTGTTTGTTGTTGCTTTACGGACTAGCAACATCTATGGTCATATCAGGATGGTGCAGTATTAGGATAATGTGACTGTATGGATATCAGCTCATGGTGCTGGTTGCATGGTCTCCCGGCAGGGCAGGACTATGACATTGCCATGAGTGCGCAGTGTTATAAATGAGTGTCTATCATGATATGAACTTAGACGTTCCTAGTATGTAAGACCACAACAAACAAGCCAAGTGCTGAAATGCATGTGTCTCAAAACATTGAGGCAAGATTTGCTCCCCCTTTTGGTGGCAGTGGCGAGAACTCCTATTGTGGTTGGGACTGCAGAAAAAGTTTGTTCGTTGTTTGCTGTTTGATGTTCCTAGTAACAGCTCCAGCTATATTAGGATGGATACCGACTTGTGTCAGTGCACACTCGTGGCAACTTTGATTTATGATGCTGCCCCACTCAGAGACCAGACCGCCAGCACCATGACCCGATATCCCACACAGTCACATTATCCTGATACTCTGAAAACCAGTCCTTGCCCTATCCTATTAATGCCGAGTGCCAGGCTAGGTAGCTACAAGTATCAATTTCATAAGTCATCGGTTTGACTCGGCTGCGATTACAAGCGTACGATCTACCGATTCGAACACACCGTCCAGTACTAGATATTATCTAGATCTGTCTCGAGTTGCTAATTTCGTAACTACCTGTATTTATATGTTTTATCAAGAAGCCTTGATAACATACCACACTGATATTGACTTTCTTTGTTATATTTATGTGTATTATTCATGCGTGATAAAGTTGAGCAAGGATTGCATTAAAAAGTAAATCTTCTTTTATTCAATGACGCTTCTACAGCACATTGATTTTGTCATAGAGGGTGATGATAATGGAAAATATTGCACCTAGAGCGGGACTCGAAGAGTCAAACTCACAGCTCTTTGCATTCCGAGCCATGGAACCATTACACCATTACACCACCTAGACTCTCTGATGTCAGCACACTACCCACACCTACCTGTCCACGCAGATCCTTGCCTGAGACGTCAGTGCACACCACTACACTCGTCCCCCTGGAATTGTAAGTCTTTTAATGCATACATACAGCCAAACCACTTACTTATACACACAGGGTTGGTTCAACAACTATCCAGCACATAGCTTGTACAGGATCATGGTCGCTACAACCAGTGTTGTGGGGGGGTGATGAAAATGGGAACTATTGCGCCTAGAGCGGGACTCGAACCCACATCTCTTTGCATTCTGGGCCAGTGTGCTATCCATTAGACCACCATCATCATCATCATCATGCTGTCGGTCACGATGCGACAAAGACTGCTTTCATTACTTGACTGCCGCTCTCAATTTAGCTCTCTGCTGTGAGAGTGATTTCCATGAGTCGGTCTTAATGTCTCTCAGCGTCAGGTTTCTCTTGATGGTATCCTTGAACTTGAGACCACCAAGGCCTCCTCATATCACCACACCACACACCCCTACCTGTCTATGTGGTTACTTGCCTGAGAGGTCAGTGCAGACTACTACAATTTCTGTTACCATATCTTCAGCTATTGGACATCAAACGAATGGTCATTCTGACATATTTCTTTTTGAGGAAACCCGCTGCCGCCACATAGGGTACAAGGATTGCATTAAATGATAACGCTTCACAAACTTAGAACGCGATTCCACAATTGACCCATAACCCGAATTTCTATTTCATGCGCATGCTCCGTGAAAGTAGTCTCTCCGTTCCTGTATCACAAATACTAAATATTTGATTTTATCTTGAAGCTAATTTAGTAAATTAGACCTGATGAAACGGCGGACCCCCGCTTAATGCGATCAGCTGTGGAGTTACACCATTAGTGTCCAGATGGCGATCTGCCCTCATTAGTCGTATTGGTCACATGGAAGCGAAGAACTAATGGGACCTGAAGTAAAGTGTCTGTAATTACTAGTTGACCGCTAATATAGGATTGACCCATGTGCGAGTTCACACTGTACTCGCAAATATATGTGCTGTGTTAGCATATATTCCCGAACCATCTCGGTGTTTAGACGGTAGAGAAAAACACGTTTTCATATTAGGCTTTCTTTGAAATATTTAGCCAATTAACAGCATAATACAAATTAATTAAATGGAAGTGTGATAAAAATAACTAAATAATATGTATGAAATTATGACCCGATTTATTCGACCATTAAGGCTTCACTATGCACAATAATATTGTTGTTGGTTTTTCCTTGCTTAATCGGACAGGACACGGTGGTCGAATTGATTAGAGCGCAGAAGATCGGGAGTTCGAATCCATACCGACTGAAATCAATGACTTACAAAAGTTGTACTTGTCGCCAACTAGCCTTGCGCTTGGTCGATTTGAATTACTAGGATAGGGAAAGGACTAGTTAGCTCAGTATCAGGATAATATAACTGTGTCGGAAATGGGAACATGGTGCCGGCGGCCTGGTGTCCCAGTGGGACAGCACTATAAAGTCGCCATGAGTGCACATTGTGCCAATTCGCTACCCGTTCTGATATCACCTTAGCTGTTGCCAGGACGTAATACCCCACTGAATAGACAAACCCTTACTTGATCGATGAATGTAAAGAAATATTTGTTTGAAATGGTGATCAGAGTGCAATGTTTCCGGTGTGATATATTGTAAATCGCGACACGGACTAACCAAGTGTTATAAAGGTGGTTGTTATTTTGCTGCAGATGGCTAGAAAGTTAATGTCAACATCATCGAGATGTGCACTTTCTCCACAGACTACTGTTTTCTGGGCCCCCCTATGGGAGCGGGTGGGAATGTGGGAGAGGGTGGGAACTGGAGGTGGGACGGGGAGGGACTGTGGGAGGGGGTGGGTCTGTAGGAGGGGCGTGGGTCTGGTAGGAGTGGTGGGGGATGGGGTGGGTCTGTGGGAGGGGGTGGGACTGTGGGGAGGGTGGGTCTCGGAAGTGAGTGCGTCTGTGTGAGGGGAAAGTTACTCTGGGAGGGATGGGTCTGTAGGAGGGCATGGGGTCTGGAGGGGTGGGGACTGTGGGAGGGGGTGGGTTTGTGGTGAGGGGGGTAGGTCTGTAGGGGTGGGCCTGTTGGAGGGGTGGGGTTGTTGAGGGTGGTCTGTGGAGAGGCGGATGGATTTGTGGGAGGGGCAGGCCTGTGGGAGGGGGGGTGGGACTGTGGGGGGGGTGAGTCATGGGAGCGGGTGGGGCAGTGGGAGGGGGGGTATGTGGGAGGGAGTGGGCCTGGGGAGGGGGTGGGTCTGGGGAGGGCGTGGACCTGTGGGAAGGGTCGGACTGGGGGAAGGGGTGGGACTGTGGAAGGTGTGGGTATGTGGGAGGGGTGGGTTGTAGGTGAGTGGGCCTGTGGAAAGGGGGGGGTTTTGTGGGAGGGGGTAACTGTGTGAGAGGGTGTGTCTCTGGGAGGGGGGGTCTGGGTGAGGCATGGACTGTGGGAGGGGGTGGGTATATGGGATGGGGGGGTCGGTAAGGGGTGGAGCCTGTGGAGGGGGTGGGTCTGTGGGAGGGGTAGGGGAGGGACTGTGGGAGGGGTGATAGGAGGGGGGCTGTTGGACTGTGGGGAGGGTGGGTCTTGGGACGTGGGAGGGTGGTGTTGTGGGACTGTGGGAGGGGGGGGTTGGGGAAGGGGGTGGGTTGGGGATGGTAGTACTGTGGGAGGGGTGGGTCTGTGTTAGTACTCTGGGAGGGTGGGGGGGTCTGTGGGAGGGGGTAGTACTGTGGGAGGGGTCAGTCTGTGGGAGGGGGTGGTTCTGTCGGAAGGGATAGGAATGTGGGACGGGTGGGTCTGTGGGACGGGGTGGGACTGTGGGACGGGGTAGTACTGTGGGAGGGGATGGGTCTGTGGGAGGGGGTGGGTCTGTGGGAGGGGGTAGTACTGTGGGAGCGGTGGGTCTGTGGGAGGGGGTAGTACTGTAGGAGGGGGTGGGTCTGTGGTAAGGCGTGGAAGACCAGTACAGTAGTACTGACAACATGTTGTTTAGAGGAATAAAAACACTTGAACAAAAACAATTGTTTATTCAGCTGAAATATACATATGTAGTGGTCTGCACTGACCTCTCAGGCAAGTAACCACATAGACAGGTAGGCGTGGGGAGTGTGTTGATATCAGGGAGCCTAGGTGGTGTAATGGTTAGCACACTGGCCCGGAATGCAAAGAGATGTGGGTTCGAGTCCCGCTCTAGGCACAATATTTCCCATTTTCATCACCCCCACGACACTGGTTGCCATGACCATGATCCTGTACAAGCTTGCGCTGTATAGTTGTTGAACCTACCCTGTGTATGTAAGTGCGTTGCATTGCCTGTATGTATGTAATTGTAAGCATTAAAAGACTTACAATTCCAGGGGGACGAGTGTAGTGGTCTGCACTGACCTCTCAGGCAAAGAGCCGCATAGACAGGTAGGCGTGGGTAGTGTGTTGATATCAGGGAGCCTAGGTGGTGTAATGGTTAGCACACTGGCCCGGAATGCAAAGAATGTGGGTTCGAGTCCCACTCTAGGCGCAGTATTTCCCATTTTCATCACCCCCACGACACTGGTTGCCGTGATCAGGATCCTGTACAAGCTTTGCGCTGTATGGTTGTTGAACCTACCCTGTGTATGTATGTGTTAGTGCATTGCCTGTATGTATGTAATTGTAAGCATTACAAGACTTACAATTCCAGGGGGACGAGTGTAGTGGTCTGCACTGACCTCTTAGGCAAGTAACCACATAGACAGGTAGGCGTGGGGAGTGTGTTGATATCAGGGAGCCTAGGTGGTGTAATGGTTAGCACACTGGCCCGTAATGCAAAGAGATGTGGGTTCGAGTCCCGCTCTAGGTGCAGTATTTCCCATTTTCATCACCCCCACGACACATATAAATATATGTACTATATAACCAAGTCACACTCTTATCTAGCGACATGTCCTATACAATTCACTAACATGTTTACTTAACGTTATTTACTCTTTATTTCTGTATTATTTTAGTCTTTGCACAAGTAGTACATTATGATTATCGCAGATCACTTGTAAAAGGCTCTGTCACATTACGACGCATCTCACAAGTGCTCGGCCAACGCGTAAAATCACTTTTTTATGTTTTTGGCGCAGGGGGCAAAGTTGGACATATGCATACCATATACATAGCATATGGGCAATGTATGACCAACGTATCGCTAATATGCTTACGGGCAAAAAACACTCGAAGTACGGTCATGGTACATTCGCAGAACGCCGGTGAATGTTATATATGTTATTCGATCGCCAGAACTATGCCTCATATGTTACATACGTCA
Organism: Branchipolynoe longqiensis; assembly: GCA_030323885.1. Lineage (NCBI taxonomy): Eukaryota > Metazoa > Annelida > Polychaeta > Phyllodocida > Polynoidae > Branchipolynoe > Branchipolynoe longqiensis. The sequence goes on from CM059192.1 coordinate 56,194,419, forward strand.
AGACATGCTGGAGAAATGCTAAATGTACGTTTGATGTTCGATAGACATACTTTATCCATACGTTGTCAGTATGCGGTCTGTATGTTACCACTGCCTTTAATGTAAGTCACCGTAGTGCAACATAGTGAACAATGTTTGTCTAAGATACATCAACGTACGTCTAATGTATACATAATGTACGGCGGACGTAAAATCCACATGTTGTCAAATTTTGTCATACGTCGAAAGTTTTGTGCATGCACAAAACTTTGATGATCCCCTAACCCGGGACGCCATATCATCGAAGTACATTGACAAACATCGACATACATTGATGTATACCAATGAGTGCCTAACTTACACATAATGAACACATAATGATGTATCCCAACGTAGCTGGCAAAAATCACATACGTTGGCGTACGTCATAATGTGACAGCCCCTTAAGCTGTAATTGGGTTATGGATGTGGATCTGTAGGATTTATTTATATTCAGTCCTTTGGAAGAACCTTAGCACAGGCCCTTAAACGGACAAATCATAATAAGTCGAAATTCAGTCCATTTGGCATGTTTTTTGTGTCCAGATTGAACATTTTAAAAATGACCAATTCAATTGAAGTCATGGTCTTTTCGCTTCTATGCCAAGCGGTTCCGAGCTGCTTTTTCTTTGCCAGCCAGGTCCATTCTGAAGTGTAGTTGGTTTGTTGTTGGAGTTATACACCCTGGCAACATTGAAGGTCATATCATGACTGGTACCAACTTGTGACAGTGCGCACTCATGGTCGCTTCATAGTGCTGTCCCACTGGGAAACCAGGCTTCCAACAGCATGATCCAATATCCCACTCAGTCACATTATCATGACACTGAGCTAACCAGTCCTTCCCCTAATCCTATTAATGCCGAGCGCCAGGCTAGGAAGTGACAAGTATCAATTGTATAAGGCATTGGTTTGACTCGACGGGGAATCGAACTCCTGAACTCCCGCGCTCTACAGTTTCGGCTAGCGCACCCGGTTTCTGAAGTGTAAAGTCACTTGACTGTGACGTGCACACAACACACTCCATCACTTCAATATCACCATCCCCTTCCAGACCTTTCAAGGGGGCTCCAGTATGGCGCCATACATTTATGTTAAATGACCACCTACTTTGGAACCTATTACTAATACATCAGTTTAATGCATGATATCTTATCCACGTTATCTTAAACTACCTTTTAAGGTATTTTTGAATTGCCACCATCGGTTGATGATGCAAATGAATGCCTTCCCACGACGGCCACACCGTCTGTAGTTATACGGGTGGCGACCTCTTGTGAGAATTAATGGCACTTTCGCAAGCTTGGCTCATTTGTTCCCAACGTAAAACCTCGATCTAGGATGTACATAATGAATGTTAATTACATACAGGTTGTGGAGGGGCCCGTTACACTTTCTATATTCCAGAATTAACCGTAACAAAGGCAATGGTGATCAGATGTTGATTTAATTAAAATTCTTTGTTTGAAAAACAAATTGTTTTCCCAACTTGATTCAATTATACATTAAACTTTAAAGTTGCATGGTCCGATGGTTTTGAGTTTACATAATATTGTTGTAAGAGATAAATGTATATCAAATCGCAATGGGAACAGGACAGGTTGTTTTATTTAACGTCGCCTCGAGAGTGCATTGATTTTCATATGATCGGCTATTGGACGTCAAACATATGGTCATTCTGACATTTTTTTTTTAGGAAACCAGCTGCCACCGCTACTGTTTCTGATAACCAGCAAGGGGTCTTTTATATGCACTTTCCGACAGACAGGACAGCACACACCAAACCTTTGATGAGCCAGTTGTGGACACACACATATGTACCAACACATATCTATACATAAACATATACAATATATATTCACATACACAGACATGTGTACCAAAACATATATGAATATATATACATAAACATATACAATATACATTAAACATGGACACACATATGCACCAAAGCATATATGCATATCAATACATAAACATATACAATACACATACATACACACATATGTACCAACACATATGCATATCTATACATAAACATATACAATATACAGACACATACACACATATGTACCTAAACATATTTGGATACGTATACATAAACATATACAATATACATACACATATACACACATATGTACAAACACATATATGCATATCTATACATAAACATATACAATCATCATCATCATCATGCTGTCGGTCATGATGCGACAAAGACTGCTTTCATTACTTGACTGCCGCTCTCCATTTAGCTCTCTGCTGTGAGAGTTGTGTCCATGAGTCGGTCTTAATGTCTCTCATCTTCAGGTTTCTCTTGATGGTATCCTTGAACCGGAGACGGGGGCGCCCTCTCTTTCTGTAACCAGAAGACAGTTGAGAATAGAGGATCTGCTTTGGTAGCCTGTCTGATGACATCCTCATGAGGTGTCCAGCCCACCGGAGATTCTTTTTGATCAGAAGATCTTCCATAGAGGGCAGCCCCGTCCATTCGAGTATTTCCTTATTTGTCACTTTGTCCTTCCAGGTTAGCCTCATGATTGAACACAGATGTCGCATCATGAAGGCATGCAGCTTTTTCACCTGTCGTCTGTACACTGTCCAGGCCTCGGCTCCATATAGTAGGGTGGTTAGCACGATTGCATGGTAGATCTTGCCTTTGACCCGAATGGACACATGGTGGTTGTTCCAGAGTCTCTGGCATAGTCAGCCGAAGGATGCGCTAGCCTTGGCCATCCTCCTCTGTATTTCAGCATCAATGTGTCCGTCACTTGATATAGTGCTTCCGAGGTAGGTTAATTCCGGAACAGAGTTCAGCTTGTTTACGTCAACCATGATCTCCATATACAATATACATACACATACACACCCATATGTACCAAAACATATATGTATATATATATACATAAACATATACAATGTACATACACATACACACATATGTACCAACACAGATATGCATAGCTATACATAAACGTATATAATATACATACACATACACACATATTTACCAAAACATATATGCATATCTATACATAAAATAATACAATACACATACACACATATGTACCAAAACATATATGCATATCTATACATAAACATACAATATACATCCACAATCACACATGTACCAACACATATATGCATATATATACATAAACATAATACAAATCACATACAAACACATATATGCATATATATACATAAACATAATACAAATCACATACATACACATATATGTACCAATACATATGCATATTTATACATAGACATATACAATATACATACACTTACACATACACACATATGCACCAAAACATATATGCATATCTATACATAAACATAATACAATACACATACACACATATGTACCAAAACATATATGCATATCTATTCATAAACATATACAATATACATACACACATATGTACCAAAACATATATGCATATCTATTCATAAACATATACAATATATATACACATACACACCCATATGTACCGAGACATATATGCATATCTATACATAAACATATACAATATACATACACATACATACATATTTACCAAAACATATATGAATATATATACATAAACATATACAATATACATACACATACACACACATATGTACCAAAACATATATGCATATCTATACATAAACATAAACAATATACACACACACACACATATATACTTAATTACACACAGGCGGGCCCGGCCCGACCTGCGACAAGAGAACCCGGTACTCGTCACGTGAGCAAAGGTCACGGCGCATGGCGCGGCGGGTGTGCTGCGGTCAGTTCCAATGGTGGGCAGCGTGTGCGGCTAGTGATTGTTGACTGCAATCGGAGCCGCCTAATTAGATTACTGGGCCCGGGCAGCTGCCTCTGGTCTCTTGATTAAGGGCTGCACGAGGGGGCGCTGTCGACGAGGGTTAACCAATTAATCCGGCCGGGTTCGACCCCCCCGCCCCAGCACCACCCCCAGCACCCCCACCACCCCCACCCCCACCACCACCACCCCACCCACCTCCACCACCACCACCACCACCACCACCCCACCCACCTCCACCACCACCACCACCACCACCATTGATTTCAGACGCGGGTTTGGATTGAGTTCAGGAGCTGTTGATTGGCTTTTGGAGTTTTACGTCTTGGCAACATTAAAGGTCATATCAGGACGTGTACCGACTTGTGACAGTGTGCACTTATGGACGGTGACTTCATAGTGCTGGCCCACTGGGAGAACAGGCCACCGGCACCATGACCTGATATCCCACTAAGTAACATTATCCTGACAATGAGCGAACCAGTCCTTGCCCTCTCCTATTAATGCCGAACGCCAGGCTGGGTAGCGACAATTATCAATTTAGTAAGTTATTGGTTTGATTCAACCCCGAACCGAACTCCCAACCTTCCACAGGCGAGGCCGGCGCTCTACCGATTCGGCTAATGCGCCCGGTGTTGAGGAGCTGTAGGGAGAGATGGGGAAAGGGTATGATTAATTCAGTGATTATGTGGTCCTGTTGTGTAGATGTGAGTGCTTATTTAGTTCCTATCCCTGACCCACTTAGATCGAGCCCCCCCACACCCCCACCACATACACATAGCGTGTGATGTTATTAAGCCATGGAGTAGATTATTTGCAACAGGGATATTTTATCTCTCACTAAGTCTCAGCATCGTATTATTTGCATGAGGTACGCTTAAAGCTGCATAGTCCGATGAAATATCAAATTTTCAAAACTAAACCAATTATCTGGATTTGATTTGACATATCTATCTTAGATACTGAATCACTTATTAAGCATTTGTTTCTGCGTAGAAGGCAATACTGAGTCAATTTAACAGAACCTGTTACTGCAGAAGTCTATGGTGTCAGAGTTTTGGCAAGCATGCCAAAACTAATTTTCCATGTTTGCACTCAAAATATCTCAAAAGTTTACCATTTAAAATAAAAGTAACTTTGAACTAATGTAAAATAGGTACTAGTGATTGATCTAATATATTTATCTCAGAAAAAATACAGAAATTCAAAACCATCGGACTAAGCATCAAATTTCTAAAACCAAAATACTCACCTAGATTTGATTCTACATATCTAATTTAGATACTGGTAATTTATTAAATCTGTATTGCCACCTAGAAGGGCATGCTAGGTCATTGTAATAGAACCTGCTATTTTTCTTTTTGTTCATTTTTGGGGGATGAATTTATTTAGCCTGCTCATAACAGATAAGTGTGTTAACACTTGTTTTCATCACCGTGCAGCAATAATCCAATTTGATTCCAATCTTCTGAATTTAGTTTTAGTAATAATTTAGGTTTTCTTACTTCCTGTTTATTGCTTGTTTGTAGATTGCAAAGTATCCAAAATTTAGCTTTAACTATACTTTGTGTTAGTCCATTTAAACATCATCTGTTTTTCTAGGTTACCGCCACTGCAGGGAGAAATAGTTTTGCGCCTGTCTTGACAAATTCTTGCCAGTGTGAAACCTTTATTTGCTCCCCGAGAGAGTGCCGCTGGTAACTTGCAAAAGCTAGCAGCACTTCAACACTTTTGCAGGCAGCTTTCATCAAATGTGATACCATCAAGAGAAACCTGAAACTGAGAGACATTAAGACCGACTCATGGACGCACCTTTCACAGCAGAGAGCTAAATGGAGAGCGGCAGTCAAGTAATGAAAGCAGTGTTTGTCGCTTCGCGACCGACAGCATGATGATGATGACATTATATATTAGTAGTTTCTCACGTATGGTAGCAGAGTTCTGGCATGCTTTCCAAAGTTAATTTGGCGTGTTGTCACTTCAAATATCTCCAAAGTTAACCATTTAAACTAAAACAGGTACTTCAAGCTAAATTAAACTAGATTCTAATGATCAATCTCAGAACATTGCAGACATTCAAAACCACCAGATTATTCAACTGTAAGGTCTTTATTCAGCAGACATAATCACACACATACATTATATGTGTATATAAATATATATATATACGCATATAATGCAGATATATATATATCCATTTGGGAATATTTGCAGTTTGCCAAGCTTATATGGCCATAGTACTATCTGCAATATATGGCTGTAATGCAGTAAACTATCAATTAGTATATGCCAAGCTTTATGTGGAATAAGCGCCCGACACTCTAATGCAGTCAACTGTCGGTTAGTGTATGCTAACCGTTATGTGGAATAATCACCCTCCGATGTAATGCACTCAACTGTCAGTTAGTGTATGCTAACCTTTATGTGGAATAAGCACCCTATGCTGTAATGCAGGTAACTGTCGGTTAGTGTATGCTAACCTTTATGTGGAATACACACCCTATGCTGTAATGCAGTCAAATGTCAGTTAGTGTATGCTAACCTTTATGTGAAACAAGCGATCTATGCTGTAATGCAGTCAACTGTAGGTTAGTGTATGCTAACCTGTATGTGGAATAAGCGCCCTACAATGTAATGCAGTCAACCATCAGTTAGTGTGTGCTAACCTTTATGTGGAACAAGCACCCAAAGCTGTAATGCAGGAAAATGTCAGTTAGTGTATGCTAACGTTTATGTGGAATAAGCGCCCCATGCTATTATGCAGGTAACTGTCCTGAACTGTATACTAAGCTTTACGTGGGATAAGTGCCCCATGCTATAATGCAGGTAACTGTCCTGTAGTGAATGCTAAGCTTTACGTGGAATAAGCGCCCTATGCTATAACGCAGGTAATTGTCATGTAGTGCATGCTAAGGTTTACGTGGAATAAGCGCCCTTTGCTATAATGCAGGTAACTGTCCTTCAGTGTATACTAAGCTTTATGTGGAATAAGCGCCCTATGCTATAATGCAGGTAACTCTCCTGTAGTGTATGTTAAGCTTTGGTCGTAATGCCCCCGCCTCCTCATTCCTCCTTCGTCGCGTATTACGTGGAATAAACGCTCTATGCTAAGAAAAGTACCCCCACTTAACCCCGTTCAGTTCAAATGACCATGAATTAGCACTTAGCCCCATTCAGCTTCACATGGTCCAACCATCTAGCCCCTGGTCTTATGGCCCTGTCACACTACGACGCTTCTCTCGGCGACCCGTCAGCGTTGAAAATGAAATCTTGCGCGTCGAGAAACGTCAAACTTTTCGGCGGTTTGGGGGAAAAGATCGGCGTCAGCGCGGCGCGTTATGCGCGCGTGGCCAACGTGTGTCGACGCGCTGGGGAAAAAAAAAAAAAGTTTGGCGCGACGTCTTCATTTAACCTTAAATGTTGCTAGGGCCTAAAACAAAAACGGCCCAGTTTGCGCAACGCGTGAGCAACGACCCTCCCGCGCGCGCCGTCTTCCTAGCATTCCCATAACGTTATTCTGGCGCGTCCAACGCAGCGCGCCGCGCGCCTAACGTCCTTACCCATATATTTGCGCGCGTTGCTGGTCGCTGGTGGTTTTTGACATGTTCAAAACACTCAGCGACCAATAACGCGCGCCGACTTTCGCCGGCGACTCGCCGGCGACAAAGAAGTGTACCGACGTGTACCGACGCACCCATAACGCGCCACCAGCGCTTCTCCATATTTCACCAAATATCACCCAAAAACAGCACACGTTGACGGGTCGCCGGCGAGAAGCGTCGTAGTGTGACAGGGCCATTACAGTCGCCGCAGATACTTCCGGTTCTGGGAGACTGCATTCTGGGAAGTTCAGGCTGGGGCTACTACTTCCGGAGAAACCTTGTCTGCCAACCAAATACAGGTCTGTTTGTGTGTGTGTATCTTTGGGGTTTTTTTTCCTCCCGGGGTGGGAGTGTGAAGTTGGGATAGTGCTGGACGGTGGGGGGGTAGGGGGGGTAGGGGAGGTAGGGGGGTAGGATGAGGGTGGAGTACTTCTAACGCTCCCTCCCAGGTGGAGACTTTGTGAGATATTTAACACTACTTGCTCAGCAGAATTCTTCGTAAAGATGCCTTCTCACACCGTGCTATATGGCCAAGATGGCTTCTAACATCGTGCTATATTGCCACGATACTTTCTCACCTCGTGCTATATCGCCAATGTGCTTTCTATCATGCTATATTGGTAAATACGCTTTCTTCATCGTGCTATATCGGCAAGATGCTTTCTCATATTGTGCTTTATTGGTAAGATGCTTTCTTACACTGTGCTATATCGGCTAAGTGCTTTCCCATATCGTGGTATATCAGCAAGATGTTTTCTCACATCATGCTATATTGGTAAGATGCTTTCTTACACGGTGCTATATCGGCTAAATGCTTTCCAATATCGTGGTATATCAGCAAGATGCTTTCTCACATCATGCTATATTGGTAATCTGCTTTCTTACACTGTGCTATATCAGCTAAATGCTTTTCCACATCGTGGTATATCAGCAAGATGCTTTCTCACATAATGCTATATTGGTAATATTCTTTCTTACACTGTGCTATATCGGTTACATGCTTTCCCACATCGTGGTATATCAGCAAGATGCTTTCTCACATAATGCTATATTGGTAATATGCTTTCTTACACTGTGCTATATTGGCTAAATCCTTTCCCACATCGTGGTATATCGGCAAGATGCTTTCTCACATCAATATTTTGTAAAGCTTGTTCTATTTCAAAGGGTGAAGCTGTGCCAGTGAATAGACCCAGGTGTGCAATGGTTACTTATTGTGTGGCCCAAGTGCGTGTACACCGCCATTGCCTGACTACTGCGGCATTTACTGTGCACTTGAGCAGAGAACAGCGCATGCGCAGACAACCAACTTCCACTTCCCAGAATGCGCCTCTGGGAGCTCTCTCAAGGAACTCGTCTGTGAGTCGACTTCCTGTTGTCTTGATATTAAAGTTGCAGAGTTTGATGCTTTTGAGTTTCTGTCATTGTCTGAGATAAATATATAAGGTTAATCAATATGCTCCACCTTAATTTAGTTTGAAGTAACTTAGGTTTAATATGACTAACTTCAGAGATGTTTGAAGTGTAAACTTGCAAAATCAATGTTGGCATGGTTGTCAAAACTCTGATCGCACAGGCATCAGCAACAACATATTCTATTAAATTGACCGGAAGCGGTGTGGCCGAATCGATAGAGAGGGGGCCTCGTGGGCCGGAGATCGGGAGTTAGTTTACCGGTCGAGTCAAAGCAATGACTTATCAAATTGGTACCTCTCGCTTCCTACCTTGACGCTTGGCATTAATAGGATAGAGCAAGGACTGGCTAGCTAAATATCAGGATAATGTGACTGAGGGGTATAGCGGGTCATGGTGCTGGCAGCCTGATTTCCCAGTGGGCAAGCACTATAAAGTCACCATGAGTGCGCACTGTTACAAGTTGGTACCTGTCCTGATAATGATCTTAGATGTTGCTAGGATGTAAAACAAGAATAAACAAACATCTATTAGATTGACTTAGTATTCCCTTCTCTGTTGGTACAATTGAATGTACCAACATATAAGTTGGATATATAAGTTAAAATCTAGGTCAGTTTATTGCTTTTGAAAATGTAATGCTTTTATCGGACTATGCAACTAGTTGGTTAATTTAGACTGATTTAAAATTAGGTTCATATGGGATTAGTTTATGTGAAGGCATATATATAGATTTAAATTCTTTAACCTGGATATGAGTCAGCCTCACGAAAATGGGCCAATTGGTGGTTTATTTAAGATGTCGGCGTCGCAATTCTTAAAGTGTAGTGCATTTCTTTGTTTTATATTAAATTATCCGAGAAACAAATAAGGTTGTTGTATTTTCTCAAACTTTACATTCAGGATCAATTTTAGAACGTTGCAACACCTCTGTCAATGCTAAACTATAAGTATGCCGATCGATGCCGAAATCCAATGATCGATGCTGACAACTTTAACAGATATCGGCGTCGCAATCTTTAAAGTGTTGTGCCTTTCTTTGTTTTATATTAGATTATCCTAGAAACAAATAACGTTGTTGTGTTTTCTCTACCTTTACATTCAGGATAAATTTAAGGACTTTCCAATACCTCTGTCAATGCTAAACTATAATTATACTGTTCGACGCTGACATCCAATGATCGACGCCAACAACTTCCCCCAATTGGCTTCTTTTCGTGATCCTGACTTATATACATACTATTAATTTTGTAAACTGCTTCCCATGCGGGATGTTGTGCGATCAATCTATAACCGAGTAAATCCCAAATGATTATGAAATTGATCGGTACAATAGTTCACACACTGACACGGCGGCACACAATTATTTTGGTTGGCACGCAGCACCGATGATATCAGAATTTTGACGTGCTTGTCAACAATTAATGTTGCACATTTGCACTTCAAATACCTCCAAATTTAGCCATGAAATTTAGTCATGAAATTATTTCAAGGTACATTATTGGAATGAACCTAATACATGTATTTGATTAAATGATGGAAACTCAAAACCACTTTAATATAATTGATCTAACCAGACAGGATGGCCGAATGAGTTAGAGCGTCCGTCTCCCATGCTGATAGATCGTGGGTTCGAATCCCGGTCGCGTCAAACCAATGACTTAAAAATTGATACTTGTCGCTTCCTAGCCAGATGCTCGGCATTATTAGGATATGGCAAGGAGCAGTGGAATGAGGAAGACTACTCATCTGTGACTGAAATTTTCCCTGCTTAAACAACTAATGTACCAAAAAACAAATATGCTAGAATTTCAAACCCATTGGTATATATATCTGTAATGATTAACCTATAGAAAAAATCCTCATTTGAACACCACTTTTGTAATACTACTATTCCAATTAAAGTTGCATAATCCAATGGCTTTGAGTTTCTGTCATTTTCTGAGATAAATATATCAAGTTGATCGTTAGAATCTACCTTACTTTAGTTTGAAGTATCTTTTATTTTAACCTTGGAGATATTTGAAGTCCACCCATGCAAAATAAATTTTGGCAAGCACGCCAAAACTCTGACACCATAGGTTTCTGCAGGAACAACTTCTATTAAATTCCCTCAGCGTTCCCTTCTATCTGGTGACAAATGTTTAATAAATGCATGAGTATCTAAATTCTAAGTTAGATATGTAGAATTAACTCTAGATAATTGTTTTGGTTTTGAAAATTTGATATTTCATCGGACTATGCAGCTTTGACTTCCGGTCACACCATCTCGTCATTAGCAGCAGGCTGAGATTGGCCAAGTTTCCGGACACCACCCCATAACTTTCAGCATTCTCCCAAACTGTTGCGGACACTATTGGACCTAGCCAACATTGCCAACGTAGGTAGCCTATTCGCTGCACATTGGGACATGTTATAATTAACATGGGTAATTCTCAGGTGGAGACTGGATGAAATGATATCACTGACCCGCCACCTGGAGGAATACCATGTGATTCCTGAACAACCTGATAGGTGGCGATAACGACCCAAACTTGGGTGCCGAAATGTGTACTTTACCTGGCCCTGTCCAAATGCAAACCATCCGTAGAACCATCGCAGCTGCCGTCTGCCTAACATCGACCCGGCTTTCTTAACCCACCCACCCACACCAATAGATAAGAGACAATTGATAGGGCTGAGGGTTCGATGCCCGCCTGACATCACCACCGGGCGACAAGATGCACTGAGCAGTTGACCAATCGCTCACTTGCGGTGCTGGTTACTTTACACTGACATTGACTAAACTGTAATTGTGAAATATAAAAATGAAAAGTCCACTATACCAACTTTGTCCCCATTCTGTGAATTAGACCCTTTAGCACAGAGAATGCACACTGAGATGCTACCCACAATATTAGTTCTCATAATGATCGGCAGAGGGGAGGTTGGTGGGGGAAATAATCTATAAAAAAGGAAAGTTTGTTTTATTTAACGAAGCCTTTAGAGCACACTGATTTTTATCATCGGCTATTGGATGTTAAACATATGGTCATTCTAACATATTTCTTTGGAGGAAACCCGCTGCCACCAAATAAGCTACGATAAGCAGCAAGGGATGTTGATACCCATTTTCCCACAGCACACACCACAGCCTTTGATTAACCAGTTGTGGAGAACTGGTTGGAACGGAAAATAGCACAAACTGCAAATGTGTCCACTGAGTATGATCGATAGGATGACCGACATCTTCACAGGTGGACACTCTACCTCGTGAGCTACGTCCCGCTCTGAAATCATCTATAACACGTTTTCCATTGAACAAGTTGTAGAGTGAGCTATTATAGACAACATTAGTTCTTGCCATTGCCGTCAGAGGGCAGATTTGTGGCAGAAATCATGTATTAGACATTCTCATCGAACATATTGTACAGTGACCTACTACCCACAACATTAGTTCTTGCCACTGTCGTTAGAGGGCAGGTTGCTGGTGGAAATCATCTATAACTTATAAGACATTGTCCATTGATCATGTTGTACAGTGAGTTGTTACCCACACATTTAGTTATTACCGTCACTGTCAGAGGGCAGGTTGGTGATGGAAATCATCTATAAGACGTTATCCATTGACGATGTTGGAGAGTGATCTATTTTCGCCAACATTGGTTCTTGCCATTACCATCAGAAGGCAGGTTTGTGGTGGAAATCATCTATAAGACGTTTTCCTTTGAACATGTGGGAGAGAGATCTACTTTCGACAACAGTAGTTCTTGCCATTGCCGTCAAGCGACAGGTTGATGGTTGAAATCAGCTATAACACCATGTCCATAGAAAAGGCTACATACTGAGCTGCAGCACCCACAACCTTAGTTCTGGCCCCTGCCGTCAGAGAGCCGGTTGGTGGTAGAGATCGCCTGGTCTCGCATCATCTCGTAGTTTCTCACTCCGGCTCCGCACTCAGCCACGTGGTCACATGAAAATAGGCCCACTAGCGCTACATGGTCCACCATTTCCCCTGCAGGAGATTCCAAATGGCATCCATCTTGTTGGGGGGGGGGGGGGGTCCCTCGCTGTCCCTTCGGCTGTCGTTTCGTTGCCGATTTGCTCCGCCAGGGGTCAGAGGTGGAGTGTCTGGCAAGGACCACGCTTAGCGTGGATCAGCCAGGCGCCCCCTGGTGTGAAATGGGGCGTAGAATACATGGTGGCCGGGAAGTGGCACAACCTGGGCCGTTCTCAGAAACTGTGTACCACTTTCATGACATGGAAGTGAAAAGTGAAAATGTATCAAATAATAGGTGAAAGGATTACAAGTAATAACGGACTACATGTGCATATGAAGGGTTGCATATTGCGCGTATGTCAGCGTTGAAGTTTTTCTCTCTCAGTTTTTGATCTTATACAAATTGAGAAAAGTGTTAAAATTAACTGCGTAACATCCATCCATAACACCATCTTAACACACATCAATATACAAATATCTCAAACGTTAGCCATTTAAGATAAAAGTTACTTCAAACTAATGAAAGATAGACTAGAACAATCAATTTAATATATTATTCATTACACCACCAACACAATACCAATATGGTTCTCAAATCTCTGGCTGGCTGATCCAACCCCTTCATTTAAACAAAATGCAGGGGCAACAGCTCTGTGGGGGCCAACTTATAAACCCCCAGACAGCACACAATCCCTACTTGCATGCACACACAGGTGCTGACCATACAGCTCAAGCTACTTCTTCTAGAACTTTCCAGAACTAACCTAATCCCCCAGTTCCATTAAAGCTGCATAGTCCGATGAAATCATCAAATTTTCAAAACCAAAACACTGATCTAAATTTGATTCTACATATCTAACTTCGATACTGATGCACATATTAAGCATGTGTCACCACACAGAAGGGAATAGTGAGGCAATTAAATAGATAATGTTACTGCAGAATGCTATGGTGTCAGAGTTTTGGCGTGCTTGCCAAAATTAATTTTGCATGGTTGCCCTTCAAATATCTCAAAAGTTAGCCACTTAAATTATAAGTTACTTCAAGCTAAAGTAAGGTACATTATAATGATGAACCTAATGTATTTATCTTCTGAAAGTCAAAACCATCGGACTATGCAACTTTAATATAATATTGATATAAAACTCCATTTTTTATTCCACATAAATATCTCTCCGAAAAATGATAGAAACTGAAAATCATCGGCTATACAACTTTAAATGACACCTTCTGCAAACTTATTGTATATCCCCCCCCCCCCCCCTAGTCCTGCACACCCTGATATCTTGATTAAGCAATTACTCTTTTATTGTATATCATTGGTTTCTGCTTAAAGCTGCATAATCTGATGAAAGCAGCACCTTTTAGAACAAAAGCTACTCGCCTAGATTGTATCCTACATATCAATCAACCTCATCAACTTGTGCCCTCGCTAATAATGTATTGCAGTTTGCTGCTCCTGTGTTCTGTTGCTATATATTTGGAAACAGATGAACCAATCCTGTGTACAACATTCATGTGTTCACACCGAAATAGACAGGTGCTCGGCATTAATAGGATAAGGCACGGACTGGTTGGCTCAGTGTCAGGATAAAGTGACTGAGTGGGATATCAGGTCATGGTGCTGGTAGCCTGATTTCCAAGTTTGGGAGCACTATAAAGTCACCATGAGTGCACACTGTCACAAGTCAGTACACATCATGATATGACCTTAGATGTCACCGCTGTGTATAACTTACAGCGTCATCTAAGGCCAGTTGCTCTCATACCATGTCTATGTGGTGGGAGGTTAAAAATCCCTTGGGTCGGTAAAAGTGTAGGGTTGGGCTTTCTATCGACAAACTGTCTAATGGTGAAAGCAAGTCTATTCAGACTTATCTATTATAGGCAGTATAAATCTTCAAGTAAGGACGTAAAACTCCAACAATCAACCAGCCATCCATGTGCATCGAAATAAAATTAGCATTTTTTCACTTCAAATATCTCCAATGTTACCCTGTTCAAATAACCCTTTCATCAAAGTAAAATAAAACAGATTATAATGATCAACCTAAATATGGTGGATATTAAAAACCATTGAACCCAACAGGGGTAATAACAGGACCGACATAATTGTACTTATTCGCAGTTAAATTGCTCGACGCTGACTCTGACTCTGACTCTGACTCTGACTCTGAGTAGTCACAGGTTGAATTTCTTGAAAGTACCATTTCCTCTATGAAATAGAAGTGAAATATGTTAAAAATATCTAATGGATTAGTAATTCTACAAAGGAGTTCACCATGATAGCATTCTCCAAAGAAAGAATCACAGAACCGACATCGACAAATAGTGAATTTGAAACCCTTTGACTATCGGTAATAACCTATTATGGAATTCCACCTATCTCCTGTCATGACCAGAAGAGATGGCCATAAATGCGCACTGTCACAAGTCGGTACATGTCCTGATATGACCTTGGATGTTGCTAGGACGTAAAACAACAACAAACAAACGGTAGATCGTGGGATTCGAACCCAAATAACCAAACACACAAACACCCTTGAACATTCTATGTACTTGGAATGCACCACCTCTCTGTTTGTAATCCTAAGTCCCAGCTGAAGCTTCTCTTTGATAATACCCCCATCACACCAAACTAGTTCTCAAAATGTCTGACCCCATTCTAAAATGGGCGGTGATCGAGGTAGAATGTTTAATACCCCCATCACACCAAACTAGTTCTCAAAACATCCGACCCCGTTATAAAACGGGCTGTGATCAGGGTAGAATGTGTAATACCCCCATCACACCAAACCAGTTCTCAAAACGTCTGACCCCGTTCTAAAACGGGCGGTGATCAGGGTAGAATGTGTAATACCCCCATCACACCAAACTACTTCTCAAAACGTCTGACCCCATTCTAAAATGGGCTGTGATCAGGGTAGAATATGTAATACCCCCATCACACCAAACTAATTCTCAAAACGTCCGACCCCGTTGCAAAACGGGCTGTGATCAGGGTAGAATGTGTAATACCCCCATCACACCAAACTAGTTCTCAAAACATCCGACCACATTTTAAAATGGGTGGTGATTGGGGTAGAATGTGTAATACCCCCATCACACCAAACTAGTTCTCAAAACGTCTGACCCCGTTCTAAAACAGGCTGTGATCAGGGTAGAATGTGTAATACCCCCATCACACCAAACTAGTTCTCAAAACGTCCGACCCCGTTCTAAAACGGGCTATGATCAGGGTAGAATGTGTAATACCCCCATCACACCAAACTAGTTCTGAAAACATCCGACCACATTCTAAAATGGGCGGTGATTGAGGTAGAATGTGTAATACCCCCATCACACCAAACTAGTTCTCAAAACGTCCGACCCATTCTAAAATGGGCGGTGATTGGGGTAGAATGGGTAATATCCCCAACATACCAAACTAGTTCTCAAAACATGCGACCCCGTTCTAAGACAGGCAATGATCAGGGTAGAACGTGTAACTTTGGCCTTGATGCTACTTCCTTCATGCGATTGATGCCTGATTGCACCACATAGTAACACGTTCCTAGTAGGATCGAAGTACAGCAATTCCGTTTGTAGTATGTTTGTAGTACATCCATCTCATTTCAAGTATGTCTATTTGATGAATGGGATGGTAACCAGAACATTTTGAGCAAGCTCGAAGTTCTGGGGCACCCTTCCATCCTAGCCAGTCCATGCAGTTCATACAAAGTTGGTAAAATGTTGCTACTATGTTCACTCCGTTCGCACACAGTTTTACCCCGTTCAGCTACATTTTCAAGAACGTAGTAAGAACTACTTTGGTGTGATTGTGGTGTAAGAGTGAATTCAGTCCAGACTATTTGACCCAAGCTTAGAGCATTGCACCTGCCAAAACAATATGGACTGTGCAATGATGCAAACTAATGTCCTACACATGCACATTGTATCAACTTTGCAAGTTAATAGTTTGACTCGGCCGGGTTTCGAACCCACGACCTTCCGCACGGTGCAGTTGAGTGCAGAGCAGGTGGCTGGTTATGGGAGACGTATTAACATGGTGGTGGTGGTTGATGGTCGTGTACGTCTGGTGGGGGTATGGAGGGTCTGTTTGATTTGTTTGTTGTTGTTTTACGTCCTAGCAACATCTACGGTCATACCAGGACAGGTACTGAGAGTGCGCACTCATGGCAATTGCATAGTGCTGCCCCACTGGGAGACCAGTCTGCCAGCACCATGACCTGATATCCCACTCAGTCAAATTATCCTGACAATGATTAAACCAGTCCTTGCCTTATCCTAATAATGCCGAATGCCTGGGTAGGAAATGACAGGTATACATTTTTAAGTAATCCGTTTGACTCGACTAGGGTTCGATCCCACAAACCCATGGGTTCGGATCCCCCGATCTCCAAAACCAGGAGACGGACGCTCAATTCATTCGGTCACATCCGGTCTGGTCAATGGGGTAGGGAGGGAGAGGCGGGGTGAGTTATGGGGGAGAGCTGGGGAGAGTAGGGTAGGGTGGGCTCGAGTTAGCGAGGTGCAGCCCCACAGGGACCTTTGACCGCAGGACCCAGCCAGTCTACTGGGCGACATTCAGCACCCACGTGACAACACTGAACAGGCACCAGTACAAACGCCACACTGGTCCCCGTGCCTCCTGGTCAGACATAGATACGGGCACGTTTGTCGGCAGTCCCGGGACACTGCGTAGACCCTTCCAACCCTCCCCCACCCACACACCCCTCCCCACTCCCACCTCCACCCCCATTCCCACCCCCATACTACCACCCACCTCCGCACACCCACCCACCTCCACTTCCCACCTCCACACACCCATCCACCTCCACCCCCACCCCCACCAAACCCCACTCCACCCACACAAACCTCCATCTCCATCCCTACGTCCCCACCCCCACTTCCCGACCAAACCCCCAGCCCCCACATCCCTACCCTCAACCATGAACTGGAACATGTACGTCTGTCTATGCTTTGGTTGTTTTTATTTGTGTAACATATATAGTTTTTGTCCAACTTTGCATTGTCGTGTTGTTTCCCCCCAAACTCCTACAACCGTAAACTACATTATTTCTCAATTATTTCTCAGTGTATTAAATCAAATATTACGCAATTACTTATGCCACTTACATCAAATGTTTTAAATTATGTTTTGGGTATACATTTATTTTTGTTCAATATTTGTCTTCAAGTTGAATACCATTTTTTTGTTCAGCGCCGATTTGCTGTCTTCTGGCCTTAACAGTTATGTGACATATGAACTATTTATGTAGGATATGATGAGCTGGTATGAAGATTTACAAGTGCATTACATACAGTATTCGTGGGTTCGAACCCTGGTCGAGTCAAACCAGTGACTTAAAAATTGATACTAGTCACTTCCTAGCCAGACGCTCGGCATTATTAGGATATTGCAAGGACTGGTTGGCTCAGTGTCAGGATAATGTGACTGAGTGGGATATCAGGTCATGGTACTGGTGGCCTGGTCTCCCGGTGAGGCAGTACTATAAAGTCGCCATGAGTGCGCACTGTGACAAGTCGGTACCCGTCCTGATATGACCTTAGATGTTGTTCGGATGTAAAACAACAACAAACAAAAATAAACTATTATAATTATATCACAACATGATTTTAAAAATGTTTTGGGGTTACATTCTTTTCAACATCGAGGTGCTGCTCTTCCGGCTTTAACAGTCACGGTGCCTAGGAACTGTTTACACCCCCGTCACACCAAACTAGTTCTCAAAACGTCTGACCACTTTCTAGAACGGGCTGTGGTCAGGGTAGAATGTGGCTGCAAGACAATCTTGGGCATGCTCAAAGTTCTGGAGCATCATTCCGTTCTAACCCGTCAATTGCATTCGTAAAAAGACCGTAAAAAGTTGCTACTATGCCCATTCCGTTGCACACAGTTTGAGTCCGTTCATCAACATGTTCAAGAACGTAGTGAGAACTAGTTTGGTGTGATGGGGGTATAACGGAGGTTATGATGTGATGGGTATGAACAATACAGACAATATCAGGTATCAATCAGACATTACAAATAATATCGGAGCTTACATTTGCAATAATCCCGGCCAACAAGACACACTTCTGGATAATAGTCGAGGATTTAATTTCTTCATGAATTGGAAAAGATTGGTTTAATAAGCTATATGAGGTGAGATAGGTACTATGCCTCTCTTGTAGGTGGACCACGTTTATGATAATTTCTTTTATTATAAATAAATAGGCCTCGGTTGTTAGCTCAGGTTTCACAACATATTTTCACTGATTGGGTTCATGAATAAACTAATGATGTGGGGGGTGGTGGGGGTTGGAGTGGGAGGTGAGAAGTGGGGAGGTGTGGGGGATGCTGGGCGGTGGAGGGCAAGGCAATGTGGGGAGTGGGAGAGGTAGGGAGGTGGGGGTGGTGGTGGTGGTGGTGGGGAGTGATGTGTGGAGTCTAAGGCAATGTGGAGAGTTGCAGAGGTGCGGAGGTGTGGGGGATCGTGGGGCTTGTGGAGGGTAATGCAATATGGGGAGTTCGATAGGTGGGGAGGTGTGGGCGATGGTGGGGGTTTGTGGAGAGTTAGGCAATGTGGGGGTTGGAGAGGTGGGGAGGTGTGGGGGATCGTGGGGGGTTTCTGGAGGGTAATGCAATATGGGGAGTTGGAGAGGTGGGGAGGTGTGGGGAATGGTGGGGGTGGGTGTGGGTGGGTGGAAGGTTGAGCAGAAAGCAATGCGGGCAGTTGTAGTTGTTCCCCCGGTGTAGGGCTACAACAGTTCACCATAATGCACCATAACGTCATTTCCGGTTGGAGAACAGGGGATTCCGGAAATAGCAAAGCTTCCTCCGCCTTTTGCTTCGTTAAAATTGCAGAAGCGATTCGCTGGTGGCCCGCGACTTCGGGTCTCACTTTACATCGCCACTTCCTGACAGTCGCCCCCCCCCCCCCATCCCCGCCCCACTTTGCTTTGCGCTAAGGCGGTGAAGTTGAGTCTTGGTCGCCTCTTGATTCTCCACTTTTATGTTATTAGTTTATCCCCCTGTGAGGTGATCCAATTGGTGCTGATTGATTGGTTTTCGTAGGGTTCTATTCATAGATCCTCTTCCGTCCTCCCTCCCCTTCCCCTAATCTCTCCTACCTTCTCTCCTCTCATCTCTTCTCCCTCCTCCCTCCCCATCTCTCTCCCATTCCCCTCATCTCTCCTCACTCCTCCCTCACTCCCTCTTCTCCCTCATCTCATCCCTCCTACCTCCTCCCTCCCTCCTCCATCCCCTCATCTCTCTTCCCCCCGCCCTCCTCCGCCCACCTCCGCCCTCCTCCGCATTCCTCCGCCCTCCTCCGCCCTCCTCCGCCTCCTCTCCGCCCTCTCGCCCTCCTCCGCCCTCCTCGCCCCTCCTCGTCATGCGCCCTCTTCCTTCTCTCCCCTCTCTCCTCTCTCTCTCTCTCCCTCCTCCCCCCTCTCCCTCCTCTCTCATCCCTCTCACATTCTCCTTCTCCTCCCTCCTTCACTCCCTTCCCCCCCTCCCACTCTCCTCTTTCCCTCCTCCTCTCTCCCTCCTTCCTCCTTCCCTGTAATCCCTTGTCTCCTCCATATTTTGGCTATGGACGTAGGACCCCAACAAATAAGAAACAACCACCTCCCCACCCTTCAACCCCCCAACCACCACATCAGAAAATCAAAGGGAACATGACCATCCAATCCTATCTCCCGCTCCTTTCAATATCCATCCCCTTGTTCCTCATGTGTCCTTTTCCCATCTCCTCATCCCACCACTGACCCCCTTTTCCTCATCCTCCATTCCCTCTCTTCTCATCCCCTTTCCCCTCTCTTAAATCCCCTTCCCTCTCTCCTCATCCCACCACTTCATCCCCCTTTTCCTTCTCTTCATCCCCCTTTTCCTTCTCTTCATCCGCTTTTCCCTTCTCTTCATCCCCATTTTCTATTCTCTTCATCCTCCCTTTTCCCTTCTCCTCATTCCCCTATTCCCTTCTCTTCATCCCATTTCCCTTCTCTTCATCCGCCTTTTCCCTTCTCTTCATCCCCTTTTCCCTTCTCTTCATCCCCCCTTTCCTTTTCTTCACCCTTACTCCTCCTCATCACAAACGATCTTTCCTCCCCTCCCATTTTCTATCTCATACATCCTCCCTTTTCCCTTCTCCTATTCCCCTTTTCTCCTATCTCTTCATCCCATTTTCTCCTTCTCTTCATCCCTTTTTCCATTTCTTCATCCCATCTTCCCTTCTCTTCATCCCCATTTCTTCCTTCTTCTCTTCATCCGCCTTTTACCTTCTCCTTCATCCCATTTTCCCTTCTCTTCATCCCTTTTCCCTTCTCTTCATCCCCTTTTCCTTCTCTTCATCCACTTTTCCTTCTGTTCATCACCCTTTCCCTCTCTTCATCCCCCTTTCCCTTCTCTTCATCTCCTTTCTTCTCTTCAACCCCCCTTTCCTTCTCTTCATCCCACTTTCCCTCTCTTCATCCCCTTTTCCCTTCTCTTCATCCCCCTTTTCCCTTCTCTTCATCCCATTTTCCCTTCTCTTCTTCTCATTTTCCCTTATCTTCATCCCCCTTTTACCTTCTCTTCATCCCACTTTTCCCCTCTCTTTATCCCGTTCCCTTCTCTTTGTCCCCTGTTCCCTTCTCTTCATCCCCCTTTTCCCTTCTCTTCATCCCCCCCACTCCCCCTCCTCACCCCACACCCAGCACCTAAACACTCGCGTCTTCAAGGACTACCCAACGTCGTCACGTGACGTAGGTGCCTGTCAGGATACGCATGCGATAGTTCTCGCGAATACCCCACACACAATTAAAACAAATACTAATAATAAAATAAACAAAATGTGCAGCATCAGCAGCCAGCCAACTAACTGCTTACAACCCGAAATGGACTCTTAATCCGGTTGAACATGAGCAGCTCACACTGCAACACCCTCCCCCACCCTCCCCCACCCTACACACACTCACCTAAATATATTTTAAAAGGCTTCTTTTGCCGGAGGCGGGGGGGAGTTGGGGTGTGGGGGCTAGGGTGTGCAGGTGTGGGGATGGGTGGGTGTGGTGGGTATGGTATCGGTGAGGGTGGGTTGGGTGTGGGGGGGGATGGGTATGTGTGTGTGTCGGTGTGGGTGGTGTTGGGGTGGGTTTAGGGGTGGGATGTGTGTGGGTGAGGGTGGGTGTCGGTGTGGGTTGGGTGTGGGTATGGGCGCGAGTGGGTGTGGGTGGGCGTGGGGGTTGGGTGTGGGTGTGACTGTGGGTGGGTGTGGGTGTGGGGTGAGTGTGTGTGGGCGTGGGTGTGTGGTGTGTGTTGGTGTGTGTGTGTTGGTGTGTGTCTGTTGGTGTGTGTGTGGGTGAGGCGGGTTTGTGTGGGTGTGTGTGGGTGTGTGTGGGTGTGTGACTGTGGGTGTAGGGTGTGGGTGTGTGGGTGTGTGGGTGTGTGGACGTGTGTGTGGTGTGTGTGTGGTGTGTGTGGGGGGTGTGTGTGGGTGTGTGGTGTGGGTGTGTGGGCTGGTGGGTGTGTGGGTGTCTGTGGGTGTGTGGATGTGTGTTTGTGGTGTGTGGTGGTTGGGTGTGTTTGTTGTGTGTGTGTGTGGGTGTGTGTGGGTGTGTGGGTATGGGGTGTTAGTTTGACATGGAGCCGGGAGGGTAGAGCTGCTCGGGGTGAGGTTAGATGTGAGCAGTTGTTGCATAATGGAAGGCGAACAGAAAGGGCATGCGAGCAGCACAGAAGGGCACCGAAGCGGGAGGTGTCGGGGTAGACAGGCGGGCGGGCGGGCGGCGGGCGGGCGGCGGGCGGCAGGAGAAGGGCGGAGTACGTCGGGCGGGAGACAGGGGGGGGGGGCGGAGTGCGGAGGGAGGAGGGTGGAGGGTGGAGGTTGGAGCGCGGCGGGCAAAGGGCGGCGGGCGGAGAGCGGAAGGAGGCGGGCGGCGGAGGTGTGGGTCGAAGTCGGGCCGCGCCGGGTGTGAAGAGCTAAGTGTCGGTGGTGGTGGTGGGTGGGTGGTGTCGGTGGTAGAAGTTTCTATTGGATGGCGATCTATTTGTAGAGACGTGTATATGTGATATATTATGCATTTTGTGAGTATAAACGAGGGAGACTACTTCCCTAGACATTATGGGCCGTATATCTAATGTTGTCTAATGGTATATATGATGTTATGCAATCGTGTATATATATATATATATATATATATATATATATATATATATATATGTGTGTGCCTGTACGTAATGGCATGTGCATAGGAATAGTATATATATATATTCATGTCTGATATATATATATATATTTAACCGTTTGATAATTATTTCCTAAAGATTTCCATAATATTTTGTGTGTATTTCCTGTTCCTGCTGCGGGCCGCCACCGCCTCCCGTCCCGCCGCCGGTTGACTGCTTTTGTGTGATGAAACCCGGGCTAAGGGCGGACAGCCAGAGTGCCATATATGTACGGGTTCTTCCCCTCCCGCATTTAATATATATTTGTTGCTTTCTTAGTTTACTGGCTCTCCTCCTGCCACATTTAGTTGTATATTACTTCATGTTATTCAGAAACAAAGCAGCCAGTGTCCTCCACCGCCGCTGTTACTTATAAACACACTAAGTATAAATATACTAAACGAAAGACAAGGAGGTTTCAGGAAACTGCACTCCACATCTAAAACAATAGCTAACCTAACAAATGACATATTGGCGTCAATGAACCAAAAACAATTAGTTGGAGCAGCCTTCATTGACTTCAGCAAAGCATTCGATACAGTAGACCATAACATACTATTGGAAAAACTAGAATCCATGGGCATAAAATCCAACACTATGGACTGGATAAAATGCTACCTGAAAGACAGGCAACAGAAAACAAAAATAAACAATACACTATCAGACAACCAACCTGTCACATGTGGTGTACCCCAAGGGTCAGTGCTAGGGCCACTGCTCTTTATAATCTACATAAACGATCTTGAAAAATGGTTACAAACCGAATGCCTCCAACTATATGCAGATGACACAGTCATATATGCAAACGGCACCACAGAAGAGGAGGTAATAACTAAACTAAACAAGCTCCTACTAAAACTGGATGAGTGGTGTGAGTCCAACAAAAAAACCATCAACACAAGCAAGTCAAAAACAGTTCTCTTCTCGCATAAACAAATGCCAGAAAGAAAACTACACTGTAAGCTAGGAAGCCAAACACTAGAAAAACCAAACACTAGAAAATGTAGACCATTACAAATACCTAGGCCTTGAGTTGGACAGCCAACTAAACTACAACCTATGTATAAACAAAATTGTCCAAAAGGTAAACCACAAAATGTGGCTATTTGCAAAGCTAAGAGACTACATGACACAAGAAATGTCAATAAAAATCTTCAAGGGCATGGTGCTACCCTATTTTGACTATGGAGATGTAAACTACATGGGTGCAAAGAAAGAACTTCTCAAAAAACTGCAAACACTACAGAACAGAGCCCTGAAAATCTGCCTCAGAGTAGACAAGCTGCACCCCACCTATGACATACACAAAAGAACCAAATTAAAATGCTAGAAAATAGGAGAATAATTCATCTGAAAACATTAGCATACACCTATAGTCAAAACAATAAACTCCTAACAAAACCACAAAGGACAACTAGAGCAAATAATGCACAACTACTAAAGCAGACCAGAAGCCAAATAAAAGCTCACGAGAGAAGCACGCTTGAAATGGCTGCCAAAGAGTGAAATGCCCAAACAGTAAAGGAACCACAAACTCCTGACCTAAAAACATACAAAAAATATCTGTGCAAAATAGTCTAGGAAAAACCCCCAACTAATCCAGCACCGCAAAGGACAGGTGTTACTTGTCACCCCAACAGCGAGACGCCCAATGGAAGGTAAAACCCATACCAAAAGCACCCAGATAACACACCTCACAGCTGCGTACAAGCCTATGATATGTAAATAGGAGTAGGCTAGTCTAGAAATAAGAGTAGAAAAAAATAAAGCACATATATGCCAAGAAAATCCCAAAAAATTAACATAGACTACTATAGTACTAACCAGACCCACCAACTATCTATCTGCTACTGAAATACAGGCAATCAAATACCTTATCAGCAGCTACTGTGTGATAAGACAACACCAACACTACAGCTGGCCAGCATTGAAAACAAGCCTGAATACCCAGGCTTATATGCTATGGACAGTATAAATACAGCCTCAATAAAAAAATAAAAAAAAATTAAAAAAAACACCCAAGATATTGTTAGTTATATATACTACTATTGTTATTCATGTTTGGATTAAGAAGGTGATTATTGTTTCCCCGGAGGGGAGTTGATAGGCTACACACAGCCCGCTGGACGGAAGGCCCTTAATAATAGAGATAATAATGGATCATTGTTATAGAGTTGACCATAGCGGTTAATATTCTAAGGGACTGGAGGATAGTAAGGAATGCAAGGAACCTTCAATCACTTTTAAGAGCTCACAACTTTATTTCTGTTCCTACTGATACAATCTAAGTTCACCAATCATCACCGATATGAATAAATACTTCCCCTCCCATCTCTTAAAATTAATAAAGTTTCTAATTTCCACAATTAAGGCCTAAATGTCATCTAAAACATCAGAGCGCGCTGAAGGCACATCCGATCGGTCCGAGCCCGATCGCTCGACCCTTCCACGTTGCTAGAAGAGTAGCGCAGGACTCTGCGGAACCTTTCCTAGCAATGAGTTA